>CAJDSM010000982.1:313-14448 GCA_903981925.1 Ostrea lurida | reverse complement strand
AATATATCTTTATTACCTTAAGCTATGTTAAATAGGTTTTCTACAAACTAAATATCAAAACGTTAAGTATAATAGTGTCATTTACTAGGAGTTTTGGATTTCTTTGGAAAGCATTTACAATTTTTTCAATATTTCTATATATGTTTAAACAAATTTAATGGCATAAAAATTTGGTCAAACCTTGGATCTTGGCATAATATATATGCTTTTTTGCTATAGAAAGAAAAAATATAACAAGCTTCCATTAACATTTCCAAGTAATACAATTCTTTTCGAAAATCTTATAATCCTTTTTCAATCAGCAACTGGTTCCAATTTCACAAAAATCTCCCCAAAAGGCTAGGGTGATATTACAATATCATAAATATATGAGAAATTGTTTCTCTTCACTCATTTACAAGAGAAACATTTGTCATTTTCTACAAGTTTAAGTTTTGTGAAGGAAACGAGTTATAAGCAATGTAACACATAACGAGGGCAATTCAATAAAATACGTATAAAATGCCCCCTCTTTTTCGAATTATTTGTAACAAATTCAAAACATTATCTTGCGTTAAAACATTTATTCTATGATTGTGTGGATTCTCATCGCATTTTATTAGATGGAAACTGGTGGTTATTCAAAGTTCAAAGCAAGCTATGTGTTTGTCATCACGGAGCAATGTACGTTAAAACCATAGACGACACGATCATGTATTTTACAGTTCTCAAATAAATACCTCTTATATCATCTCAACTCGAATCTGTAAGCGCCTTACCAACTCATTAATATCACCTCATAGTACTTACCATCTGTAGGTAAAAAAATGTGTTGAATAGTAGTAAATTAAGTTTGTCGCACTTGTTCAATTTTTCTACCTTGGTATTACTCTGCTTAAAATTACAGTAGGAAAATTCATGACGTTATGAAGTCCTTTCGACATGATTTTTACTGAGAATTCGCTATCTCCTAGGTCGCCAATCATTCTATACTGAATTTTTTACTTCTCAAAATCCAGCTATGTCATTTATAAGAAATGCATGGTCTGCTTTTTTAACTATTTTCCTTCTTTGTCTAAGCATATTAAAGTTTGTATCGGGGTTTTCTTGACGCAAACAAATAATTATATCGTTATTCGCTGCCCGTAACGTCATGCGATGTCAACTTTCTTTTGGCATTTTTTTACCGAGGACTACCTCACCTCTAGTATAGCGATTTCCGTTCAAACGAAACGCAATGTATTGCGGTCAAAAGTTAACATCGTGAAATAAGGTAACAATTTTCCTTGAATTAAAACATCTAATTTTTTTTCCCCTTTTAAATGTGCAAGTTTGTCGGAGATATTGATTTTAGAACATATACAGCATATTTTTTGTATAATCCAATTCCGACGTGCTCCGTGACGCATCCATTTTAACAGTTTTAATCTTGAATATAACCTTTAGATATTCGAATATTTTGAAGTTTTTTAATTAGACTAGTTGATTTAATGGTTAAAATAATATCTTACCAATATTTGGTGTTGATATGATGTTTAATAAAAATGATTATGACAAAGTCTACGTATTTTTTTGAACGGCTCTCGATACAGTATACGGTAATATAAATAAAAATATATCAAATTTTTGAAGGTAACGTTATGTCAGAGAAATTTGGTCTCAGAAGTTAAGGAATAGATTGAAGACATACATGCTATTGATTTCGAGTGTTTTAAAAGATGATCTCCATTCGTTTTTCTCGCCCCTGACAATATTCCGCGAAATAGGCAACAAATGTCTGCAGTAAATGTTTTTTCCAGTCTGGTTAAAAATAACAATGCTTGAAGACTTAGTTGCTGTTTTATTTTGTTAAAACTTAAATGGGACCAAAGTCATTAAAATTTTATTAATAGTGAGTGTGTTAAAATATTGGTGAAAGTTTTGACGGAAATGGGAATTAATCCAGTGAAAGTAAGATGCCCAACTTCCGGTATTTTATTTTCACTTATTCCAACAAAGAAACAAGAAGAAAAGAGATCAATAATAAAACATGTATATTACTTTTGCTTAATTTCTATGGAAAAAATGCTATTTGTAAAAAAACAGAATTTAACACAGTAAATTCAAAGTAAACAATCTTTCCTTCCGTCAAACAACTGACTGTTAGCAGCTCGGTGTACTAGAGATGCACTGCAACTACGAAACGAAAGAATTTGCTATATTAAATGTTTGGTCTATAATGTCATCTGTCCAAACTCTACTTCGGCATATATGTGGCAGTTAGCACACTTCTTTTCCGTAACAGTGCAAGAGTTGTGACTCTTTGTTATGATTTAACTCTCACCACAGAAGGGGCGTTGTAATGTGATTTTTCGCGATAAATAGCGTGATCTAATTATAAGGTATCTAGATGTGCATTGAACTTCAAGCGATATATTTTACCGTCAAAAATATCCTGACGTTAGCAAACAAATGGACGTTAGCAAGCAGAGTTAGTTCTTTTAATATCTAAATACAAGTCAAACTACCATATTTATGAATCCAAAGACTTTTTGATGCAATAGACCACATCATGGGATCAATTCTACATAGGCCATCGTGATTTATGTCAATGCCGAAGAAATTGCCATGAGATGTTGTTCCGTCAAACAATATGACATTAAACATCAAGCTGGCATTAGCAATCGACATAAAATGAAAGTTTGCTGAATTTTAATAACAGCAAAAGCAATCATGGGTCTCAATGTAATGTAAGTAAGAAGATATATTATATCCTTTCCATTAAGTAAGCCATACATTAAATAATTTCATAACTTTATAGCAGTAGTCAAACGGAAAGATTTGTAAATGTGCCTGTCATTTTCTGTCAAAATTCCGTGAAACAAAATGTGAATTGGCAACGTTTTTTTTAAAAATAATTAAAAACTAAACAAAATTTTCACCTAATTTTAATTCTTTTACGTTTCTGCATATGAGTTGATACTATTCAAGTTTACCAGACAATTGCCACAAGTTTGGGCAGCTTTGAAAAGACATTCGGCAAATGGGATTCAATCTATGAGCCCTTTTCGTGAATAGTGTCCCTACATAAATGCTTTCAAAAACACGATAGTCTCTGCTACAAGAACTACTTCTTGAAACTTCCTTTGAACAATTCGTGAATATTGGCATTTTTTAATTCAGTGTTCTTGTAAAAAAAAAAAAGTCTACTTAAGTATTTCTAACTATATAATTTAGTTATACTTTTTTTGCATTTGCATTTTCCTTAACTTGCTAAAAGATGTTAATTTCTTTCGTAGCAGGGAAGATGAAACCTAACTGACATTCGTTTACAGTCATATCGTACTACTTCTGCTATGAACCTCGTAATATGTAGATTTGACGCCTCAAAGTTTGTGTACGGCAACGGATACTTTGACTTTGACTCACACATAACAGTACGTTACACATCGTTAACTCTCGGACATTCCGTAACCGAAAAGTGAACATTCCGGTTACGGAAATTGACGAGCGTGAATCCATGTGCGTTTAACGGTATGACTGTCAGCCTTACGTATGAGTTCGCTTCTCTCGGGCACTCGGAACTCCGCGCGTGCTCGTACCTCACAACACTGACTCTCGGATGTGATCGGATTGTTACCTATTATTGGATATCTAAATTCACGTGTCTTCAAAACAAAATATTCTGTTTCGTCGGCTCTATCTTACACGACCGTTAATATCAACATGAAAACAGTTGTAAATAACTTGCAATTATTCCCTTAGTGAATTGCCAGTCCATTTTTCTAAACTGCAATCAGATGCCAAGAAGTGTCGTACTGTAATCGAAGGAAAGCCGAAGCGGAGTGAATGAGTAATACAGTTACTTCCGGCGGAGAACATGTATCAATTGCGATGCATATCCTACAACCACTTTCACGATCGGAGGTGATACGAATGCGTAAGCGAATTAGCCGGAGGATTGCCGATTGTCCTCTCGGGAGTTCTTTATTCAAACGAACGATAATGCGCGTAGATCCGAAGGGGGTGGATATGAATGTAAAAAGTGACAACGTAAGTGATATATATATATGAAGATTCTTGTCATTCTGGCAAATTAGATTCTGAGGAATTTGTTGGTTCCTTTGCCGTTAATTTAATACAGCTGGCACAGCAGACAGGAATATTTGTCACTGATGTCGTTGGTGAACGATCGCCATATTGCGGACTCGCTTTGAACACTCTTTTGTCGTTTGATGCAATCACACTGCTCGTTTGGGAAAGATTGTTGTACATGGACAGGTGAACACAAAGTTTGTAAAAACAGTGCAAATGGCAACGAACGATACAATACTGTGATAACAAAACAAAGTTCACATGTTCATGCGGTACGACATTTTGCTTTCAGAATAACATGAGTTCATAATACACTGGAACAGTCTTTGTCTTGTGACTGTACAACTGTCAGTAACAAAGCTCAGATCAGTGACGTTATAATCTGCACAGTTTCAGATTCTATAATGAAACTGGTAATGACCTATCATTTGTAATAGAACATATTAATTAGGAGACCATCCTGCAAAATTAATTATATTTTATGTTTCAGTAGTTAATATGATACGTGGCCAGGTAGCCTTTGCTTTGTTACTGTTATACAAATGTGTTAATTACAGCATATGGGCTGATACAAGTTGTTGTGTTTCATATTTCCCTCGCCTTCACTCGGAAAAATGATAAACCAGACAACTTTTATCAAGCCCAGTATTACGCTGTGATATGTAATAACATATGTTATCATGTATGGCCCGGTCACCGTGAATGTAATGACAATCAATTCTCTGCTGCATAAATAGATTATACTGAGATAGTAATAACATTTATCATATACTTTCATTTCGGGTCGGTTAGAAAATAGGTCCCCAGCATCCCCTTGTGTGTCGTAACGAGGCAACTGAATGGGCGGTCATTCGGATGAGACCGGAAAAAGAAGGTCACGTGTCACAGGTGCTCAGTGTGGCAGCGAATAAAGATCCCTGACCCTACCAAAGGCCGCTGAGTGCCGAGCATAGCTAAATTTTACAGCCCTTCAACGGCATTGTGACTGTCTCCATATGAGTGAAATATTCTCGGTGGGACGTAAAACATAAATAAATCAATCAATCCTCTTTTTTCCTTAAAAGTTTTTTCGGTCAATTGGCCGAAAACTTTCTGGTCCCAGGCTGACGTCATAATTGTAAAAAGTGAGAATTGATGTGACGTCCGCGACGCCAAAAAACTCGGTCGTCAATATTTCCCCATACAATTCTAATATACCTACTAAAGTATATCATATGCAAATTTTTGGGATTCTTCAAAAAAAGAAAAAAAAAAAAAAAGAAATATAGAAAAATGTGGTGGTCACCTTCACAGGCATCCAATCTCAGGTCACAAGCTAATTGTTGTTCGCAAAGTTGCCAGTGTCCATGGCAACTTTTTCCGTACATTGGATATTTGCATTGTAGCGAACAATGACTCCAGTAAAGAACCCGCAGTACATTCTGCAATGATACACGCGGCAAAATATGCAGAACAGTCTCGACAATGCTTATCAACTCTTTGGTATTACATGTATGTAGATGAATTTGAAATATTCCAAGGAAGAAAATCCCAGAAACTTGTTTCAAATCAAGGAGATTTAGGAATAAGCAATACACTACACATGATGCCTTTTCTTTCATCCCCATTTGGAATTCAGCGACAGCATCCTTTGGAAAAAATCTTTAGTAAGTGATACCTATTGTAAATATTGCATTTTTGCTTTATTCGGTATATACGAGTATGAAGATCGTTGATCAGTAATGATCTATTGTCATGGAACATGCAAGTGATTAAGTAGTATTACGGAACATTAAAGACTTCTTTCATATAGTAACCTACCCGGGACAGTCGCTGTTGCATAAATCCGCGGGTTGTAAAATGAATCAAAACTAGTACATGTAATTAAAAGAACATAATTTTAGACAGCAATAAATATTCAATATTTCAAGTGACAATTGGATCGTTTATGTACTTCATTTTGGAAAGCAAATTACTTCCTCAATATGAAGGACATTCTAGTGATTTCCGTCAACACATGTCCCTCCAATGCAAGTCACAATCCCTAACATTGTGACTATGGTGAATTATTTATATTTCGTGATCAAGACGAAAATACAACTGCACTTTCACCATTAAGGCTTTTCCAATTGCGCAACCCAGATGCAAAGCTCTCAAATGGACTGATGCGAAACTTTAACCCATTCTGTATAAACTCAAGGAAACATGTTAAGTTAACTTAAGGGGGATATTGATAGACGAGCCAAAACTAATCCGTATCATTAATTTTTTTTTTCATTCCTTTCATATTATCTATTATTGAAATGTCCTTTAGATTGGGCAAGTTTTGTCGTGGGAAGCTAGAACAAATAAGTGAGAATAAATTAGGTTCGCGATTTAATTCCCTTATAAAATGTTAATTTTTAGGTAATGGATATATAAGGCCTGCTGAAAAATTATTTGAATAATTTTGTATTGAATTTTTAAACAAGAATGTAACAAAACTCCACGTATCAAATATCTTGGAAAATCGTTTTTTACTTTGACATTTGCCATATTTTGATAAAATTTAGAAAACCCACCAAAAGCTGACTCAAAAATGCTCTTTGCAATAAGCATTTTGTAAGTACATAATTCTTATTTTCATAAAACTCGTCATTCATTTGTTCTAAATTGTGTGCTGTTACATAGAATACTTTTTGAGAAGTCTAACAAACATATCTTTGCAAAAATCAATGAAAACTTGGTACACATGCTATATATCGTATAACATTATGTATATAGCCGTCTAAAATCTTCATCTATTGGTTGATGTTTGACTGTAGAGCTGATTGCTTTTGACCTCATTTCTGACGTAAAACAGGCGTGTAATCTTTGTCTCGTTAAAGATCGGCAAAAATCGGAGATCAGCTGGACTCTTATTTAAGCCAGTTTCTTATTTGATGAATTGTAAATAAGAAGCTTGTTATGAATTCGTTCAATTTTTATGCAGAAAACGTTGGAGATGAAAAAGATTTTGTCACATGTCCTTTAAGTAGTTTGCATCAAGTGTGGACACCAAAAGCTTCTTCACTTTGAATCATTTCAACCGATTTATTTGAAGTCAGCTAAATCTATGTACACTTTCTATTTTTCATTTTGATTTTCTTTGTTGTTGTAGCAGATAGCATACATCTTGTCTTTATCTACATTTAACACTAATTTTAGCTTTAAGATCAACAGTTTCAATATCACATATTCTTACTATATGATCCATCGTAGACCAAAAGCGCAAATACCTCTGACAATAATTTAATCAATAGGCTCGATTTAACTTGCTACCTACATGTACATGGCTTTCGTCAACGAACGAAATAATTTGAAAGCTGTGCGATTATGGGCTAGTGGTAAATGAATGTTTGGAGGTAATAATCTTTTCTATGTCTAATTCTAAGGGTTTTTTATATTAGCGAAGGCATGCAGCTCTTATTCCTTTCAAATATATTTCCAGAAATATTCAGATCTGAAGCTAATATAATCACTGAATAAATTTATAAATTTAGCATCCGTTCGAGAAGTACATCCTATTAGATGGTCCAAACTTCTTCAATTGCACTTGCACTCCTCATGACATCTCTATCCAAGTAAGGAAACACACATGTGATCTGTGCAATTCGTCCGGTATATCCCCCAAGGGGGGACACAATCTATAAGTAACGTATTATGATATATTCAAGGTAAAGTAATAAATCAGTTAGTCCCAGAATAGAATCCAAAAAAAGGGTATAGGCCAAACACGGATCACGAGTATATACCAAAGATAGGGTAATTGCCCAGGGGAGAAGCACTCTACTGCAGACCTGGTCACAACCGTCTGAGCTCAACTGTCTTGATCAGATAAATGGAGTAATCCATGAGTCAAAATCAGTGTATAAGAACCAGCGTAACAATTGCTTTGACACATGCCTAGACGCATTGTCACCAATGGCAAGATGTATGTGTAAACCGAATTGTTTATAACGATCTTAGACTAATGCGAAATGTGACTTTTGATATACTCCTATAAAAACTTGTTTTGTTTTAGTATACCTTCATCGGATCAAAAAATGATCACACAGAAATAAATCTGCTATCGAATACATTGAGAGAAATTACTCCATATACAAATGAATGATGGAATGTTGCTATATACATATGGGAACTTTGTGCGGCTTTCTTTAAAGTTTTAGTCACAGGGATATCATTGGATGAACATATGATATTTGATTAATAAACCACGCTAGAGTATTTTGTCTTCTGATGTAGAAATTTTGCATGAATTACGGCTCATAAGAATAACCGAAAACAATGTGTAACTAGAACACAGGAGCACAATGTGCCCATTAGAATTCGAGCACATTGCTTGCAAACTAATTAACGGGAGCTACACGCTGTAATGGCAAATATAACGAACAATGATCCATCTCTGCAGTCCTAAAATAGCATACAAAAACAAGAAGTTGGGCAAGCACGGACCCCTGGAACACACCAAGGACGGAGGGTCAGGTACGCCTAGAAGGAGTAAGCATTCCCTGTTGACCAGTCACACAAGCCCGCGTGGCCCATAGTCTTGATCCAGTGTAAACGGAACAATTCGTAGTCAAAATCAGTGTGTGAAAAATGGCTTAAAACAATGTTTATGGAAACACATTCAGACAGCTTTGACTCAATGGTAGGTCATATTGGGTAAACTAAATTGTTAATAACAAGCCATAGAATTTAACGAAATGCTGCTTAAATGATTGTTGAAAACACAACCTATTGTCAAGGAGGAACTCCAGCATATTCTTTTAATCCAGTTTCAGAATACTTGTGCATAGATTCCGGAGAGTGGGTTTTACAAAGTAATTTTTATAGTTGAATGATCTCTAGATATCGATTTTTTTTTTCCATTTTTTATCGAACCAACCAATTGTTTAAAATCGGTAAAATCCTCTTTTTTAATCCATTTTAATTTTGCCTATTACTACATAATAAATTTAAAAAATTCAAGAAAATGATTGTGTTTAGTACACATGAATGCACTATTCCTCCCATGACACCCATTCTGCTGATTTGAAAGTGTAAACACACATTACTGAGTATACACAATTAGGTTGAATTGGAACAATATTTATTGGTCAAGATGTATACAGACAAAAGATGGGCACAGTTTCGTAAGCTAGAACGCCCTCCAAAAGATTGGGCACAAGTTTGTAAAAACCCAGAACGCCTTCCCTAAAGGAGAAAGAATGTAAATGTAAGTATCTTCTGTAACCAACTACTTCGTAAACGACAGCAATTATGTCGAAGTGATATATGGAAAATAAGAGCATTCCATATTGCTAACTTGGTAAATTGAATATATGAGACCTGTTACAGGAAACCAGGCTATAACTTCGATTCTGTTTAATTTGACGTTTCCTTCGCTGTGTATAATAAGCATACATTGGTGTTTGTCTACTTAAACACAGTCTGATTTGAAATCACTAGTTAAGTATCACATAATCTTTTTAAAAGTCAGTGAGACAGACACATACATCTATTCCAATATTAATCAATCGAAATAATACTCATATCACATAACGTTCGAGATGAAACATCTTTTCAAGATAGTCACACACTCTTAATGCACTTGCACTCGTCATGGCATCTCTTTCCAAATATGGGTACACACATCTTCTGGTGCAATTCTGTCCGGTGGAATCCAGTGGGACAATCTGTAATAAAGATTTATAATAGAACAGTAATCAATTCCATAAACCCAAATAGAATGTCAATATAAAAAGTTTGCAGATATGGTCCTGGAAACACCAGAGCTGGGATTGAGCTCCCTAGCAGTGGTTAAGCATCCCCTTTGACCTGGCACCCGCCGTGAGTTCTTTGTCTTGGATCAGGTAAATGAGCAATCCGTATCAAATCAGTGTATGATAAACAACCTTAGATACACGAAGACAGCAATTTGAACCCAATGGCAGGCCACAATTGGCAATCTAAATTGTTATATGGCCCACAGCCAATCCCGGGGTACAAGGATCGATTCTAAAATAGCTCAAATACAAGGAACCTTACACACAGGACTTTAGAGAAGCATCCATACAGTGTCCTGGGACCAACATACATGGTAAAACCTTTGTATGAACAAAAAAAAACCTGTTAATGTTGCATTTACTTAGTTCTTAGATTTAATTGATAATCTTACACATACATATGTAAGCGTTCTTAAAATTCAAACTTTCGCGAATATTTAAAATCTACTTACGATGTACATAGACCGTCCGTGCAGTCATCGAACCATTATTTGTAAATATATAAAAATGGAAATAAATCCAATAATCATATTATCACAAAGTCCATGTAAAGTGGTTTTAACTAATTAATACCATGATTGAAATAAATAACATTTCCTTGTATCTATTTTTAACTTAGTTATGGAGACATTTCCTTCCATTTTGAAACATGTTGATCGACTTCTCTTTAATAATCTGGATAAAATTCATTGTAACCAATATAATTCTTGAAGTTAGAATTGTGACATTTCCATTCAATCTTTGATTATTGCTAAATATTTTAAAGAAAAAAAAAAAATGCCAAGTGGGACTCTAGACATCAAAATTGGAACATCACAAGTACAGATGCGACAGTTCTATCCTCTCTTAAAGCAGTCGTAAAGCAGTTTTCGAATGACTGCTCTAAGTTAACTTAGAGCAAGTTCTGCTTGACTGCTCTAGAGCCTGCTTCCATGACTGCTCCAATGTTAACTTAGAACAGCTCTGCTGACTGCTCTAGAGCGCTCTGTGACTGCTTTCAAGTTCATTTAGAACAGGTCCCGACTGCTCCACGACTGCTCCAAGTTCGCTTAGAACAGGTCCACGACTGCTTCTAAGTTCAACAGAACCAGGTCCACGAACTGCCCAAGTTCGCTTAGAAATACGCTATTATTAATTATCTGTTTGTCGCTAATTTCCTTAAATAACTCCCCCCCCGCAAAACAGAAATTGGAAATCATTGGGGGTTTATTACATATTGAATTGCTATTAAACACAGTGCATTAACCATTTGCGGTATTGAACGAGGATTACATGTATGTCCACTACGCACCAAACTTACTTTTTTTAAGAATCATGTTTCGGATATTTGTATCATATTTCGCCTCAACGTACGGAGTTTTTTGAATCACACTTGTATATTTGTTGACACCAAAATGCAGCGTACATTTTTGTGGGACAAAGAGTGAAAGACAGGTATGGTATGTCAATATGCTTACTAATTTGAACGAAAAGTCTTCCCCACTTTTCTTAAATTTAACAATTCTCTGTCTTATGTAAAAAGCCAGTCTTATTCAATTTCAAAGAGATTATCACTAATACTACCACTTGCGTGCAAATTTTTTAATGAAACTGACAGTTTAAAGCGGTTAATTATATATACACAGAGCTGCTCTAATTCTTGACCGGAGCTGCTCTAGAAAAGAAAGCTATACGAGCTGTTCTATATTCATGACTGCTCGACGTTAACTTAGAACAGGTCTTGACTGCTTATGACCGCTTCGCGTCTGCTCTAAGTTTAACGTAGAACAGGCTCCTATGACTGCTCCAAGGTTCACTTAGAACAGGTCCATGACAGCTTTGCGTCTGCTCTAAGTTAACTTAGAGCAGTTCTCATGACTGCTTTGCGACCGCTTTGGCGTTTCGCTCTAAGTTAACTTAGAGGCAGTTCTCAATAACTGCTCTCCATGACTGGTTGGGCGAGAGGTTAGAACCTGGTCGCATCTGTAACGGTGTCTTAAACAGTGTTTACAAGCATTCATATCAACACTCCTATCGCATTAGTGAATTGTAACTGTAAACACATGATACTATACAATCTTCACGTGGAAAGGTAACAAATACGCCTAATCAATAAAGAAGAACGACAACCTCGCATTACAAGTCCATAACAGAACATACAAAATAGTCATAGTAAATAAAAATTCAGCGGAAATTAGCTTCCTTACTCCGCGTTCACTTTTGTTTCGACTACGGGCTCACGGCGGAGTGTGACCAGTCAGATAGAGGATGCTTACTCCTCCATTGGCCCTGATCTTGCCTTCGCTTTGTCGGAGGTTCGTGTGGTCCCTAACCTCGATTTTGTTTATATAGTTTTTTGGGACTTATGGATTACGTTTAAGACATTTGTTAACTCACCAATTTTTATCAATAGTAACTACTACCTAGTACAATGCATGCAACATGAATGCCATGTTTCAGAAAAAGTATGCATTCAAATAGAACAGAAATACTAGCAACAGAACTAAGTTCCCATTCTATATACGTGTGTGTAACATATTTTTCTATTATAGACCGCAGCCTATACCATCAATGGAGTTCAAACCATCACATACTATAACAATATTTTGATGCACATGATATCTTCAATATATTCATGGTTTACTTTTCGCTTATCAAATATGTAGTAATATATTATGAAATGAGCATGTAATTGATATTTATAGAATGTGAAGTTGTACTCAGGCTATTATATGGCAATAAGCCTTACGTTGTATTAGACGATGAGAGAAATAGGCATTCCTGGGGTTTACATGTATGTAATGTTTGGGTAAACAATTATTCAGTTCAAATAACCGACTGTAAAAATTCAATTAAGGATTGGCTGTGGGAAACTTAATTAATCAATATCAAATATGAATTCAGCATTCAAACAATTCTCTTTTCTGTAAAATTCATAGCTAATCCTGCAATATCTTGAATTATAAAGGCCATGTGGCCAGCTGTTTTATTTCTATAATCATCTTGGGCGAATCATCCAAACAAAATGAATCACATTGCCAATTTAGTCAACAGATGTAATCATATGCTCATGGTATTATCATTAATAAGCCATATCATCCCCAACGTGCATTCTCAAGGAATAACGATATTACATGTATAGTACTGTATAATTGTTATGCTAGACAGGTATTGTATTCTAAACATAACGTATTATTAAGACGTCATCAATTTAATTCTCCATCCCTTGCAAACAGAGAAGAGGAGAGAGAGAGGGAGAGAGAGAGGGAGAGAGAGAGAGAAGAGAGAGAGAGAGAGAGAGAAGAGAGAGAGAATGCGACGAAAAGGGGTGTCCTTTCGGATGATCCGCAAACAACATGGTCCGACTCGCAATTAGGGTGTGACAATAAAAGATATGCCCGTCAGTTCATAAGGTCGTAACCGCCGCACACAAGTCTATCTTTTCCCTCTCGTCACGACAATGGTGACGACGCCATAGTGAAAAATCCCCGATAGGACAGTCAGAATATACAACCAAGCAACGATTGATATTCTACCAATTGATCGCAGGACGGCTTTTTCGATAGATGTCTACATGTTTGCCAATAATATCTAGAGATAAAAATTTGGGTTTGCGTGCTAGGCGTTCTTTAATTACACTGGTTTTGATTACGTATTACTCTTGTTTACATGATCAAATGATAATGATCGCCATGGAGTGTGAGAAGCCGGTAGACAGGGGATGATTAGGCTTCTTCTAAATACTGTTCCCATAATCTGGGTGGCATCCCAGGTAATCCGTGTATCATCCGATTTTCTATTTGGTATTCTAATCTGGAAATGTTGCCATGGTGTGGTGTTATTCTTTGTGAACTGCTGTTTTGAATAATTTTATAACCGCAAGGTAGGCACGTCTAACCCCGTTGGCGGTATTGTCCGATTTTGGAAGTCATTGTACACTTCATACCAAATTCTACGTACATTGGTGCATCTGGAATCCAATGTTGGTGTGAAGTAGTTCTCTCAATATCTGTGTGGCGCTTCTATTGATTTCATATACATTTATCAAAGGTACGCGATCCACATTTGCAGTCTTCTATTGGATGTTTGCGAACGGTTCTTTTAATATACATTTATGTGCGGAAACTTCTCCTCAGATCTATAATACAGTTCTCCTATAATATGTTGTCTATACACGTTGATTTAAGGTAGGCCCTAACTCGGCAAAAATTTGTGTTTAAGAAAGCTTGTTTTCTTCCTTATATATTTTTTCTAGATACGTTTTCTTTATTAATTATGTCTCCCCCTCAGTTTGGTGGGGAGACATAGTTTTTGGTCTGTCCGTGTGTCCGTCACAAA
>CAJDSM010000981.1:9416-34203 GCA_903981925.1 Ostrea lurida | reverse complement strand
ACATCCAACCCTTAGCTTTGTATCAATATATAAGTATCCCAATCCCCTTAGCTTGGGGTATTCATAAAGTATCATATCAAGCCACCTTATGCCGTGGAGTCTATTAGTAGTTATCCCAAGTCCCCATAGCTTGGTATGCAATACAATATTCTAACAATCCACCCATTAGTGCGTGCTATCATATAAGTGATCTAATCAATCCCCCTTATGCGTGGCGTAGCGTGGTACTTTAGATTCCTTTATTTTACGCGAGTACTTTATATTTCGCGAGTTGACCTAACACATCTAATCGCGGGAGGTAAATTCGCGATTGTTGTATTAAATGAAGCAGTGTTTACATGTATTTAGTACCATAAAATAAAAGCGAAACATTTATTTCGCCATCGATACTCTCGCGAAGTTTTGCGATAATAATTATCGCGTTAATTAGGAATTCAGTAGTCAAAGTATAAGTATTAATCAATCCCCCCACTTATGGGCGTGGCGTAGTCTATTTCTTCTCATTCACTTGGTTCTATCTCTAGATTTCCTTGTGTCAACTCTACATTAAACCTCAGTAGAAGATGACTTTGAAATGCTACAACATGCACCATATTAGAAACGATTAATAACTTTACCTTAGTTTTGCATAGAAATTGGTTAATTTATCATTCATAAACGAAATCTGATCCTGGAATAAAGAAAACAAACATATGTGTTAGTGCTTAGCATCACAATTATGCTCTATTACTATGTAAGGATTTCCAAAACACTTTGAATGTTGAATAATATTACTTAGTTGATTCATGTAAGGAGCATAAGGAACTGGTAAAGAAAATAGACGCAAGTGAGGACAAGGGTTATTAAAGAAGTTCAGTCTAACCACGACACTAAGGTCTTTTCAATTCAGAATTACAAATTGTCAAGCTTAGACTGTACCTACTTGGTTACTGCAAATCAAATTTCAGTTTCTAAGCACAGTGGGATAAAAATCAGTCCACAGCCATGATGAAATATGAACATGTAAACATACATTAGCATATCACAAACAATTCAGGGCTTCTTGAATACAAGCACCGTGAAATAGTAGCAATAGAACAGATGGACAGACCAGATGAAGATTAGAAACAAGCCATTCTGAGAGTATTGCATAGCAATACCAAGTCCCACTACTGATGACAACATTATTGGACTTGCAACAATATCTAATTGCATTATTGTAGGCTGATATGCATATTTATGGTTAAAAGCCCGGATAGGAACAAGGGCCATAACCTCAGTTGAAAAAAATGAATCAATCAAACTAAACTCGACCTTGACTACCATGTAACTGTATGGCAAAGCAATGTACCAAATATCAAATGGAATATCCTGCAAAAGCAGTGAGAAAAAAGTGTCGGAAAACTTGATTAATTTATGAAGATTTTCTATAGTCAAGGGCCATAACTCAGTTGAGATATGATCGATCAAACCAAAACTCACTGATCTAACTTGATATGCAAAGCCAAAGTACCAAATTATTACAAATGAATATATCTTGCAAGGCAGTGAGAAAAAAAGTGCGGAAAACTGATAAATTTATGAATTTTCTAAGTCCAAGGGCCATAACTCAACGAAATATGGATCGATACGAAAACCAAATCGGAGATGATTCTGTAACTTGGTATGGCCAAAGAATGTATCAAATATCAAATGTATATCTGCAGCAGTGAGGAAAAAAAGTGCCGGAAAAAACTGATTTACCGGACTGACGACAGAAGAACGGCCAGTCCACGGCACGCTAGACACAGAAGGTGCAAACTAGAGTCCCCTTCGCACTTTCGACGGTAGGGAACTAATTAGTATCCTCTTAGTTTGCCAGTTTGGAACTAATGAAAACAACTAATTCTAGGAAAAGTATGAAAATCAAAAGTTAAAGAGTAAAATCTTTACTTGGTTAATTGAAAACATCAAAATAAGTTTACGCGGAAGTCGTATAGTGCTGACATCGATAAGAACAGAGAACGATTAACTCAGTCTGCAGAACATCAGAGGACAAGCATAACCTTGCCAAGAATAAAACTTTAATTTAAACAGTCGGACACAAATAATCCATAACTAAATATAAAACTGCATCAAATGGTCAGACAGTTAATCATAATCCTTAAACTTATTAAAACTGTAATAGAAAAGTCCGACACAAACAACCATAACTAAATATAAAACTGTAATCAAATCGGGGACTACAACAATCCATTAACAAATATAAAACTGCTTATCAGAATGTCGGACGAATCCATAACTAAAATAAAACGAATTCAAAAAGTCCGACACAAACAATCCCATAACTAAATATAAAACTGTAATTCAAAAGTCGGACACAACAATCCATTCTAAATATAGTAAGAACTTGTAATGAAATGTCGGACACAACAATTTCATATACTAAATATAAAACTGTAATAAATGATCAACAATAATCCCATATAAACTAAAAAGGTAGGGTTTTCGCGCAGGTAATTATCCACAGTCCTGCACTAGGCAACTGTTGTGGAAAGGTGACAATTTGACTAAATTAGAATGCATATGTAAGGAGCAAATTGCTGATAAATGCATGCAACACAACTGCTCTTAATATTGTGTTAAAATATGTCAGCAGAAACGAGCTGCATTTAACATTGAGTAAAAGATTGCTTAGGCACATTCCCCTTGAATTTGCTGATATACTGAAACAGTAACATTATAGAAAAGCTGATTTATAAAAAACAAATATCATTAAGTCCGCCTGTAAAAAAAAAAAAACCCATTAATCTGAAGTCTTAGGAATTCAGCATTAAAATTCAGTACATATTCACTGAGTTTATTAGAATTCATTGCAGTACGCATGCTATCTAAGTGCTTCCTTAGGATTTGTTCTCAAGTTCATATCTGGTTCCTTGATTAAGTGGGCAAGACCATTCCTGCCAAAGGGACTCGTCAGAATTTTATGACCATTTCTCAACATAAGAAACTTTTGAGGCATATAATCTCAAATGGTTCATAGAATAAAATATAGATTCTAGGATGAATACCGTTGATATCATGTCAGCTGCTTAAAAAATAAGGTGTTTCAGGATACAAACAGAAAACAGACAATAAAAAAAACCACATTTTCTATAAGAAAAATCTTTACTTTTAAATAAAGTCTTGGCAACTTCACAATTTTGTCTCTCCTGAACAGAAAAAAGAAGTGATAAATTAAAAGCCACAATATCACAGTTACATCCATCTAAATAAATGGTAAAAAGGCTTTAGTAAAAACTTTATAAGAAGGCTGAAGTATTTTTCTATTAAATATACTAATCAAAGCTTGGGAAAAAAAAAACACTACCAAAAAACAAACGATCTGTTAAGATCTCCTGTTGAAACACTGATGCCACCCATATTCCACATGCCAAGTTGGAAAGACTTGCCAAAAGGATTATGCATTGGAATTTATGAAAGTCAATCACTTACACATTTCAAAAGTTATGGCCAATGTTAAAAGTTTGAACAAGTAGGTCAAATGTTCCACGGTGCAGAAGGTAAAGATAAGTTTGGACCAATAAGTAGGGCTCTGTCATAAAGGAATAACACCAAATGAAACATGAAAATGTTCCTATTCACTACCATTCACAAAGTTTATTGACCAATTCTTAAAGTTTTCCATAGCGGACAATACTGACACAGGACCAGAACAAAACAAACATATGGACAGATATTGTTTGTTTGTTCTTGTATTTCCGGTTTGAACTAACTTAATTTCACAGATTGTCCGTTGCTGCACCGTATATGTGCAACCTCCCAATATGCGAGACGTCAATCATATGCACTGGTAGCACAAGTCACTGGCTCACAGGTCGACAAAATTTAAATCGCGTCACATATGTTTTAACCGTATTGTGCACACGTAGGCTACCTATATCCCACAGTTTGCACTGGTACGTTTTTCATGCACAATCGATATCTTGGCAACATGAATCTCTCGTTCATACATTGATACTTGAAGTGCATAATAGCAAACAACCCAAGACAGAGTGTTATTCTAAATGATACCCTATCTGCATTTCAGGAATGTCAACAACTAGTCCACAGCACCAAATAATCGCACCAAGTTCAGATATGTTAGTATTGCGACCCTTGTCGCGGCGCATCCGTAGACTGTTCATCATGAGGTAGGGAGTCTTGCGATAATAATTCACGAATTGTAGCCGATATACCTAAGAAACTAGTTCATTAGACCTTGAACCAGTCACTGGTCAAAGTCAAGTCCAAACAACTACTACCAAAAGTTTCAACCATAGTCCTGGGCAGCGGGGATACTTTATGCTACAATGGCTTTCTCTTGTTTCTATGGTTTAATCAACTATCAAAACCTCCAAAATACCCAAAGATCATTGTTGAGGCTGCAAAAATTAGATGTCCGGATCCTTAGTATAAAATGAGTGGAGACATTGTATTTTTGTTGTTTTTTATATCGACTTTGCGTCACACAAGAATCTCAATGAGGAAAAGTTTGTCTATAGATAGAAGAACTAGAAAATCATACTCTGTATGAACAGTGCTCCCAATAGCCATTAGGTGCACCCGTAAGTCCGAGTACACAGCTATACGACCTATAATGAGCCCAGCATTATGTGGAAAGCTTGAGAATATGGTTGTCCATTTGTGATTCCTTCATTCATCAAAGGATGTCCTAAGCTAAAAAGAAAATCGAACAAGTAGAGAGGTCCAATCCAAAATCTTTTTTTGTACCAGTTAATTAATGATGACTAATAACAAGTCTGTCTTAACAAATTTTATATTAATTTTCTTTTTCCGACGAAGGAAGTGAGCAAATCTATCCCACCCAATATGTTAGCCTTCATTAATGACTCCAGGTAAATCTCTCGTGGATAATGATCATTTAGCATTTAGAACAAATCTTTCGGACCAAACATCTTTTATCAATACATTATGGAATAAATTTCACTACATTTCTTCGATCCTGCATCAAATGAATTAAGTTAATTTGTTATCTATAATATATTTTTTGAATCCAAGATGAAGTTAGCTCTCCATTTGATATTAATAGCTTAAAGATTACTTACAGTGTATTCAGATTAACCCACTAAATAAATTGATACACCAATTCAGCCTTCTGCTCAAAATCTCCACAATTATAAAATATTCTAAATCAACAATCTTCAATTTCCAGTCAATAATTATATACATTTTAGTTAGTATTTATTCTTCAGTAATATTGGGAATAGATTTCCAGGTCCTCAAAATCTCTAATAGAGAAATATATGCATTCATGGCAGCATAGAAGTACTAATGATAAAATATGCGTACACTATCCTTTATTTCTAACAACCCAATTTCACACTCTGGTTACAAACTATCTCATTAATATTTTCTAGTACTGATACTTATGACCCGAGGCAGAGATTTAGTTCACCACCATTTTAAATCACTCTGCAACCCGGAGGAAGGTTCAAGGCTGATGCTAGTTATGGAGTTCTCCTTTTTGTTGCCGTCGATCGCAGGTCAGTCGATGGCCATCCATCTGTCGTTTAACCTTTACCAACATTTCAGGACTTCTTTCCCGCCAAGAACTGCTGGGGTCAAGCAACCAAACTTTTAGGGTAACAGACATCATACCTTGGAGTGAACGGCGGATTTTCAAGGTTTGGGGGAAAGATGAAAAGTCCACCCCGATGTGACCAATAGCCCTCCGCAGATCAAAGGGTCACTGAGGAAATTTGAATAAAGATGAAGTAGGTGCGAGATACATTCACTCGATATAGTTAGATCGCTTGAAAAATAAACAAACTTGAGGATACCATCTGTTGAATTACTGATCTTTTGGTCGGGAGAGATACAAAAAGAACTGTATACTGATCTGGTCCTAGGGAGAGAGATACAAAAAGAAGACTTAATACTTGATCTGGGTCTGGAAAGAGATACAAGAAAGAAACCCAGGTAATACTTCGAATCTGGTCTGGGAGAGATACAAAAAGAACCGGGGGTATACTATCTGTCTGGAGGTAGAGAGATTAACAGAGAAAGAGCAGACTAGGTAATAACTATAATCTGTCTGGAGAGAGATATAACGAGAAAGATAGAGACCAAGGGATGGTGTAAGTATATCTTTAAAGAATACTCTTCCGTCAGTCGTAGAGCGCAGATATAGCGCCACAAAAAAAGCTGAAATTTTTATGAAAAAATGAACTCCGCGATATTCGTAGTAGATTCAAGATTTGTCTCATGAATCGATAGACCCCCGGTGGTTCATGGGTCTGGCTCCCAATAGGCATCAAGTACTATAGGGGTTTACAGGAAGAAAGCGTGTTAAAACTCTCCAAGAACACTGGCAAAAAGGTGTTTGAAATAGAAGCCCGAGGGCGTGGGAACAAGCACCCTGATTACAGACAAGACAAAGAAGAGAAGAAGAAGATAAGAAATAAAAAAAAAAGACACCGGGTATAATAGATATGGGTTGGAGAGAAGATAGAAACGACCAAAACAAAAAGACCGATTAAATTGATTCTGGTCCTTAGGGAGAAGAACCAAAAAAAGAACCCTGTATACTGATATCTGCTGGGAGAAGAAAGATACAAAAGAAGACCTAGACTAGCCGGAATATTGATGTTGGTTCTGCCAGACAAAAAGAACCGGATATACTTATTATTCCTGGAGAACGCCGTTCATACAAACGTTGGATGCAGTTATGAGTATTCACTGGATAAACTATCTTCCACAAAAAAGTGGGAATTTAATTAAAAAAAAAAATAAAAAAAAAAACCAAAAAAAAAAAAAAAAAAAATAAAAAAAAAAAAAAAAAAAAAAAAAAAAAAAAAAAAAAAAAAAAAAACAAAAAAAAAAAAAAAAAAAAAAAAAGAGAAATAAAAAAATAAATATAACTGAAAAATAAAATAAAAAAAAAAAAAAAACAAGAAAAGATACAAAACACAAAAAAGAAGAAAAGAAAAAAAAAAAAAAAAAAAAGAAAAAATAAAAAAAAAACCAAAAAGAAAAAAAAAAAAAAAAATAAAAAAAAAAAGACACAAAAAAAAAAAAAAAAAAAAAAGAAGGATAAAATAATATGAAAAATAACTAAAAAGAAAAGATCAGATAGAAGAATAAAAAAAGAAAAAAAGATAACAAAAAAAAAGAAACCAAAGGTATAAATACTGATACTGGGTCTAGGCAGAAGAGATGACAATTAAAGAAACCAAAATAAAGGTACTAATACTGATACTGGCTGGACGACAAGATACAAAAAGTACAAGTTATAAAATAAATTGAATCTGGCTGAGAAAAGAAAAGATAACAAACAAATAACTCTCTACATATTTAACACAATAAAAACAACTACGACTACGTAAAAGTATAAATTGAGATTGAAATTAGAAAGAAGAGAAAAAATATTTTATAAGAAATTAATCAAAGATCTACACACAAAGAAAAACAAACAACCCGAAATAAATAAAAAAAAAAAAAATAAAAAAAAATTAAAAGCTTAAACAAAAAAAAAAAAAAAGTATTTAAAAAAAAATAAAATAAAAAAAGAAAAAAAAAGAAAAAAAAAAAAAAAAAAAAAAAAAAAAAAAAAAAAAAAAAAAAAAAAAAAATAAAAATCAAAATAATATTACCGGGAAAAGGAAAAGGGTTCTTTTTAATGATAATATCACTACCATTACAGGAAACAAGATAATATCAAAAAAGATAAATTACCTATAAAACAGGAAAGAAAAAGTTCTATTATAAATGTATCCATCTCCCAGGACCAAAAAAAAAATCAGTAATTACCTAGAAAAGTTCTTTAGGTTTTTTATCTCTTCCCTAGACCAGTATCCAATATGTACCGCGTCTTTTGTTTTTACTCCTCCCAGACCGATCATGATATTACGTCGGGTTCTTTTTGTATCCTCTCCCAGACAGAATCAGTATTATCGGTTTCGTTTTTGTGATTCTCTCCACAGACCTTAGAGTCAATGACTACCGGTTTCTATTAGTTTCATCAACCCAGAGACCAGATCAGAGATAGTTACGCCAGTTTCTTCTCTCCCTCCCCGACTCGTTCTAGTCACTTAATATTAAAACGGCAGTTACTTTTGTAATCGTCTCCGCAGACCAGATCAATATTTACCGGTTCCTTTGTATCTCTCCCAGACCAGATCAATATTAACGGTTCTTTTTGTCATCTTCTGTCCCAAGAATAGCTCAGAAGCAAAGTTAATCTAGCCGGTTTCATTTTGTATCTCTCCGTCAGACCAGATCAGTATTACCAGTTCATTTTGTCATCTCGTCCCCAGACCAGATCATTTGTGAATATAGCTGGGGTCTTTTTTGACGGGGTTTTGTAAAATTTATCTCTCCCAGACCAGATCAGTATTACCGGTTCTTTTTGTATCTCTCCAGAACGAGATCAGTCATACCAGTTCCTTGTATCCTCGCCCAGACCAGATCAAGTATTACAGTTCTTTCTGTATCCTCTCCAGACCAGATCAGTATTACACAGGAGTAACTTCAGCTTCTATAGCAACAGCAGGACGTACTTCATCTCAATATTTCTAGTCGGTCCACAGTATTCAACGGGGTGGCAATCCGGTCCTTCGGCTGTAAACCTCTTCATCAGAAACCTCCAGTGGTATTCTATTCGGAGTAAGAAGTAAAGTTATATGATATTGTAAAGGTTGTAAGGGTGTTAGAAAAACAACTTCATTTCCTGTGTCTCCCATTTTACGGCCTCGGGAATGAATAACATAAAATGGTTGAATCATTATAAAGTTGATCGTTTGGGATAGGTCGACGTGAGAATCTCAGATAGTCATGGGTATGTCAGAAACATCCTGATGAATTTCTCTAAGTGCACTTTTGATAATCTTATAGTTGAGTGAAGAAAGTCCATTATGGCATCATTTGTGCTTTACAATCACAAAAAAAATTTTGGGATCTAAGTATGTAAAGAAGCACTTCGCTTTGGGCAAATAAGGTTTGTCGGTGCTCAGTGGTTAGAGCTCTCAACCCTCATGATTTTGATGATGATTGTATGGAAGTTCGATTGAACAGAGTTAACCCAGCGCTCGGACCGCCGAATCAAAAGCTTTTACATTGACGTATCAAAATAGTAGGTTTATAACAAATACCGTTCAACCAAAAGAGCTTCTCAGTTATAGAAATGAGAATTACCGGGTCTGTTTGGATATGACTTTAAAAACGGAATCCATGTCGCACGCAGGTCTGGCATTGCAAAAGAACCCTCGACTGCTTAACCGAAAAACGGGAAGCCACATGAGTTACGCTAGACAGAAGTCATAGGGGATTAAATTTGCATCCCTTATTCCCAATCTACGCCGGCAATAGTAAGAAGTTCTATTAAACATATTATAAGATTTTTTGTCTCGAGATTATTTGTTTACGGTTAGCGGTTTTTCTAAATCGACCTACCCTAGATTATGTCCGAGGAAAGGAAAAAAAAAGAAAAAGAATTTAGAATAATAACGTATGTAATACACTCATGAATTCTTTTTCTCGAATGGCTATGCCAACGAAACAAATAAAATAGGCTTATTCTCTTGAACCTCAAGATATTTTCACGGGACCGGAAAAAAAACAGAACAACATAATACAAAATGTCCATATGTTTGTTTGTATATCCTGTCCGTGTGTAGTTCCGCAGGGAAATTCTTAGACTTGAGTATAGTGGTCATTATATATTGATGTAACACAGTTTGTTGAATATGAGTAGATACCAGGCCCCACACATCAAGGGGGAGATAATTCACGAAAATTTGTGCGAACAGTTATCATAATTTTAGTTCGGTACTTGTGTATATTATCAATTAATCTTCTCAAGAACCAGTTGGGCCAAAAAAAAGCTGAAATTTTTATGAATAGGCGATTCCAACTAGTATATCGCTTGCGACCATCAACCGTTTTGTTCTAAAATCATGACCTCTTCCGTGGAAAAACCAATTGGGCCCCAATAGCGGGATCAGAGTTTTAAAGCATATGATACTTTACCAGGGAAATCTTTGATAAACCCCAACCAAACTAATCTCAAGCCATTACCACTGAGCCACATAATGCTGAAAATCTTCCATTGTGAGAAGCTTCCTTATATCGGGAGATTTCAAGGTTGTTCAAATACTGACCCCCGTGGTAAACTGATGGGCTTACCAAAATATCTTGCGTGGATCAGTTTTACTCATTTAATATTACCACAATGGAGAGAACCCAATCTTTAAAAGATATATTATGGATTCTTCCAAGAACCCCTGCGCCAGAAAGTAAATAACCTTATACATTTTTCCAAAATGCTTGCCATTGAATTAAGCTTAGTAGAATGCCAATTTGCACTCAGACAATACCCCCGAAGGGTGAAGTTTGGTGGCCAAGACGCGATATAGGGGTGATCAATGAAATAAGTTTTTCAATAAAAAAATAGTTATTTTTCTCCAAAAGCCTCCATCTAACCTGTGTCAAAAATTATTCTATAAATGAGAATCTACTTGGCGTATTAACCTAAATAAAAAAATAACCATCTCCTCTAATCAAGAGGATGGTTCAAGTTTTGCTAGCAATAAGAGATAATAAGAAAAGAGAGACACAGGAGCCCCCACCAATCCATAGTGGAGATTTAATCAACGGTACATTTGCCATAACAAAAAAGAAGTGAATGGACAATCTTGTCAAATTATATCTTATGCTTGAACGTTAACTATAAAGATAAAAGGATAGTTTCTAAAGAAGATAACATAATGTTAATGGGGGATACCAATCTGAACAACTACACCTCTATCCCATAACTTATGATGTATGACTCTAAGTCGTGAACCGCGTTTGCTTACCAGCGTATTCAAAAAAAAAGGATTAATTGAGTTTCAATATGTGCGGAGTTATGTCAGAGTAATTCGAGCGTAGGTTGATCACATTTGAGCTAATTTTTACCTGTGCGTAATAGTAAGTAAGAAGTGTCATTGTTAGTGAATCTGACCCACTTGGCAACAAGTGTATAGGATCTACACCTATATGTCCCTCAGAATATTTATACTAAATTTTGATTTTAGAAGTTGTATAAACTCAAGAGGCCCAATCATGGATATCACTGATTATTATTATTAAAGGACTAACATATTCTATAACATCCGGTCCAAATGCTCAATATAAACACGTGATCTTCTAAATTGTTAACCTTCACCTCAAGCGTCAAACCGAGAAACCAGTAAATGTCGCGTACTAACAATATTTCCCAATCACAGAAGACATTGTTAATCCACATATTCTCCAAACAATGATTTAAATTATGAATAACATTAATAATTTATGATCGAAAATCAATCAAATTAAGATAAATACTTAAGTCATAATGAGCGTTAATTATTTTTCTAATTTTTAGATTTATTATCCGTTTAACTCTGTCTGACACCACTTATATCTCTACGTGAAACAAAAACCTAAAATTATAGAGGTGTGTTCAGTGTCTAGCGATATTAAGGAGAAATAGAAGGTCTGCCAGTGTGTCCTGTCATATCTAACCATTATAAAATCAGATTCACATCTCTACCGTACGAACTGCAGATAGCAAGATACGAGAGAAGATATTGTAGTTTTCCTGATGAAAATCTCATTACACCAGCCTGTTGCTTGTCGACGATCTTTGATGGCTGTACATTGGATAGAATCAAATGTGTGTGATCATCTGCGATCAAAGAAGTTAGACAATATTATATATATCCACCCCTCCTTTTCCATCACTACTAGATTTTTGTACAAAGTGAATCATGTAATAGAATCTTAATCTGATAACACAAAATACTAATATAATTATGGCATTGAAATTTTTCGATTATTCCTGAAGCCAAAGGATAATGATAAACATACGACTGCTTTTTATCGGGCGGTGTCTATTAGACTTGCCGCCAAAATGCAAAGAAAGCGTTCGGAAAACGAACTTAGAATTTTTAATAAATGTCTAAAAAATTGTTTTAATACATGAACACAGAAAATTGATCCCGTTTAAAATTAAAGCAAAAAAAAGTTGAGAATTTAGATCTTTTATGTAATTAATTCGTGTGTAAAAATAAAGTACCATACCTTCCAGTATTAATCGTCTCTCCTATTGCCACTTAATCTATAATCTTGTAATATAACACCTACATGGAGAGAAAAAACTACAATCTCCTCACTACCAGTAAGTACACATTGAAGAAATCTTCATCTATCTCACTCACGTCCCTGGTAACCCGTGTAAGTCAAATAGAAGGATTACGATAAAACAAACAGTTAGAATATTCTTAACTAGATTTATAGCAGTTCTGTAACCACCATAGATTTAAAGTTAGCCAAATTAGAACAGAAACCTGTAGTATCTATCTTTAATTAAATAGTTAAATGTAATCCCCAAAAACCAATTGTCCTATATAATTTCTAGCTTTAGAATTAATCATCAATGTTCCTTAAATGTAGCCCCACAAATAGTTTTTAACATATAAAAATACATGTTATACTATACCCTTCAAAATTACAACAAAATAACATAAATAAATAAAAATTTCGAAAAAATAAACAATGAGACAAGAAAAACCCAAATATTTATTGTAATTCATTAACTAATAAATAAAAAAAAACGTTTTTAAAGAAACGTGACAAAAAATATCCAGTTATTCAGACCAAAGATCCAGCTGAAGAGAAACTTCAAATCTCCCAGTATGTGACAATGAGGTTCTTGGCGAGTAACCCTCACAAATTTGAATGAGATTGGATATATTTGCATCGCTGCCGATGTGGCGCCGATATGTAATACTCTTGTATGGTTTGCGTGTGTTCAGGAACCACCCTTTATCTAAAATGATAAACAATAGGAGTATAAAAGAAGCAAGCCGGCCAGTAGTCAATGTAAAATATCGATCAAAACCCTTATCACACAAAATGTTTGCCCCATGGACCTAAGAGAAGAGTAGGCGCCCTTTAATTGGAATTTTAGTGCCCCAGTGCGTACTGAAATGAATTGCATTATAGATCAAAGGTCTCATGTAAATCGATCACTGAATCCTATTTATTCTCCATAAGCCTTAATATTCACAATGCCGGAACTTTTGATTTACCTATGATTAGATGAAACTAATAAAAGCAATTCTTATTGCAACTTGAATAACAGAAATATAAAATCTCCTTAATTCAAACCTTTCGAGTACAAACATCTGCAGTTGAGTTCCCAATTGAGACAGGTATGGAAAACTAGTCTCCTTAGTTTCATTGTCTCTAAGTCAAATAGCATTTAAGAAGGTGTTCAGGGCGATTAATTGACAATTTTGTATTTATTAGTGTCTTATTAAGGTATAGTATACATCGAACTTAGCGGACCGAGGGATTACCGCGATGGAACAACTTTTTGAGCTATCGAATAGCCTGTATTTGTATAGCTTATTTTTCCCGATTATTGACTATGTATGTCGATTTTCCCGTATGCCCCATAAGTTATGAACCTATTATATCTCTATAATCTCTATAGTTATAAACCAAGGCAAACATTAAAACAATTAGTATTCCTGATGTATACCCTTAAATATAAACCACCAGGAAATATTATTGGCTTTTTATAACGCGGATAAATAACCCCAAGATAAGTAAAAGTTGCACAAAATGACATAGAACATTACAACTCTTTTTTATGTAAAAAAGACCAAAAAGCTAAATTAATAAATCAAGCAACTTTAAACACAATATAATACAATCATTAGATGAGAAAAAAATTATGAAGTGATTATGAATTCAAATATTTGTTTAAATTATTCAGAATTCAGGCGTTCTATATTACGTTTTTAAGAGAGTTCATACACATATCTCATTCATTATTTCTTCACTGTTTTAGAGCTAGAGCTGAAAACAAAAAATCAATTACTTGATGTTTAATGAATGATTGTTCATTATATCTTCTTATTAATCAAATGATACCATCTCTTAAATAATGCAAGCTCATCAGAATCTTCATTTGATTAATGCAAGTCTTCAGTCTCATGACTGAAAGGAAACTATTATTGTGAAAGCTAAGTCCCTATATAAGATCATACACCGCGCCAGCGAATACACCTGATCATCCCGCACGGCACCCATACACTTACTTACTTTTATACATTAATCTAGTAAGAGACGATGATAAGTCCAATAGAGTTAAGAATAGTCAATTTGTTTGAAAAGTATAACTCAAACCCTAACAATGTCAAAGCGTAAAGAACGGCGATTAAGAGTAAATGCTTTATATGCCTAGAAATAGTAAATGCCCTGTTCGTACAAATAGAAAAACCCACATATATGTAATATGAAAAATCCTACCCAAACTACTTTACACATACAACAATCACTTCTATAGGATTAACTGTATTATTATTGACCAATATGTTGATCAGATCATTTCGAGAACGAAGCTAAGAGTCATCGAAGTAAAAAACAAATATTAGTTTTGATAATCCAACTTTAATACAAGGCGACAATCCTATGTCGATATTAAGAGCCATAATAAAGAGCGTTGCTGATGAGAGACCCACTATCCATCTAGTCACTACCTATCTATGCTTAGACCCCAAACATTATATAACCCTCTACTAGGCCAAAACCGACCAAATTGCTCATAGCCTTAGGTGTATCAAGAGAGTTAAAATTTTGATACATCACCTCAAAAAAATAGGGCTTAGCTCACCTTTAGTAAGCAGAGAAAACTGATTCATATATACTGCTATTCTGTGAGGGAAATACATTTCAAAAATTTTAGTTTCACATTATACATGATATTAGCGATCATTAATAAAAATTTCTTTATGTGAACTGGCTAAAAACCTATATTTGAAAATAACCTACTGTGGCAAAAAGACACCTTTTTATATGATATATCTATGTCAAAATATTATCAAAGTCCCCGCAAATATTAATTCTGAGTACTCCAGATTCTTTGAAAAAATCCTGACTACCTTCCCAAAAATTAGATGACAATAACCGAGCTGCCAAAATGCCTTTTTGGAAAATCCTGAAAATTACAAAGATAGGCTATTGAAAAACAAATACATGTTGGGCAGAGCCCTTAAAGCACCCTACAAAGAAAGACTGTAATTCTACCATGTGAACAACAACAATCAAAAAAAAACATATTAGTTCCATACCCCAACTTCACGAGTTCTTATCCGTAAACAAAACTTTTGATGTATGATTAGAAACTGATTCAAAAAAACAACCCAGAGTGAATAAGGAAAAGTTTCCCATCTCTGATAGGAAGTATCATTTATTAACTAATTAGAGACCACCCTAAAAGGAGAAAAGAAATAAACCATTATTTAAAAATTGGTTTTCTTTCCAACCCTCTAGAAAATCTTGCTGGCTTCTACCTTATACAAGCTTAACGAATAAGTGGCACACGAAGCATAGTAATAGATGTACATGTAGAAAACAGGTAGACCAGTTCGGGACTTAATTCCTAACATTCTGAAGGGAAAAAACAGAGTCCCCACTGGGATAGGAGCTTAGATCGCTCTGGCCACATAAAATGAAATTATACCAATTTTTGCCCGGATTCGCTTTAGATCAATACATACTAAATTGAATAA
Organism: Ostrea lurida; assembly: GCA_903981925.1. NCBI lineage: Eukaryota > Metazoa > Mollusca > Bivalvia > Ostreida > Ostreidae > Ostrea > Ostrea lurida. The sequence continues at coordinate 18,643 of CAJDSM010000981.1, read as the reverse complement.
AATAATAGTACTACAAAAATATTGGAAGAAATAACATGTATGCTTTTACCGAATTCCTCTGCGCAACTTGGACACAAACAAAGTGACCGAGGAGAATACGAGCCTAACCAGACTTCGTGTTGCATTAGAGATATATATATGCAGGTTTATATTTAGGTTATGGTAATTGTCACCTAGATGCGTGGCAGAACTGGTTGTTGATGTACGGCGACGCGGTTTAATACATCACACCATATAGCGTAGGTTACCATAGAGCTCTAACTAGTCCCTCCGTACACTTCAGATAAGGCCTTTTGATGATTTTGTTATGGATTGTTGTAATCCGACTTTTGATTACAGTTTATATTATAGTTAGTTGATTTGTAGAAATGTCGGACTTAATTACATGTTTATAATTTAGTGTATGGAGTTGTAAATGGCCTCCTCCTGGAAACGACTGACTGATTTCAGATAACTGCCAGTGCTCACTAAATTTAGATTACGTGGTATTATCTAGTCGTTCACGAACTTTATAATTACGTAAGATTTTATGTGATTGGACAAGGATTAATCGACTCTGTGGTGGCCTCTCATAGTGGTATAGAGCAGAAAACTGCGAAAAATTCATCTCAACAGCTCATACTTCTCGACTGCTTTATCGGATGTCACAGCTTATCGACAGCGAGTCTCGCACTAAACAAAGCACGCTACAGCTCTATTTATATAATAGCAAACCATTACGGAGATATCCGTATTATTACAAGTAAAAGAACAATTAATTCAAGCGGCAAGTTACTACCATGGCACTCTTGAGCCATTACAATTGAGATACCAGTCACGGTTTTCGCTAGTGAATTAGTTCTATCCTCTCATCCTACAGCTTCACAATAACTGGGGACAAAAAGCTCACAAGAAAACAGGACTACGACTACAACAAACCTAAATATAGTTCCACCTAAATCCCGAGACGACGGACAAGTCGGAAGGGGACTCATATAGGTTTGACACATACTGTTCACGTAGCACGTCACAGTCTCGAGTTGCGTGAACCGAGTCCAGATCCGTGGTGAACATCAGTCTATTTCCGCACTTCTTCTCTGTTCTGCACTGCTAGCCACACTGGAGATTCATATATAGATAGCTATAATACTGAATATAACAGTGTATGCATCTTAGCCAATGAACACCAAAGACAATATCACATCTAGAATCAAATGTCTTTACGTAGTATAATATAGAGTATATTCAGACCTATCGAACATCCCGGCAAGACAATATCCGCTTTCAACGATGAAGTCTATGGACCACTGCAATAACACAATGACCGTAAACTATCGTCAAAAATTGATTCACGCTGATGAATGGACCACTAGTATCCAGTTTTCCGCAACTTTTCATTTTGCTCACTGCTTGCAGATATTCATTTGATTATTTTTAAGGCCTCACAAATTGCATTTGCCATACCATAGGTTACGGAGATGTCAAGTTTACGATTTTTTGGTTTCGAAGATCGATCCATTATTCTACCTGAGTTATATGACCCTTGGAACTTTAGAGAAAATTTCATAAAATTATCAGTTTTTTCGCGCAACTTTTTTTTCTCACTGCTATGCAGAATATTTCATTTGATATTTGAGTACCATTGCGGTGGTTTCGCCATACCAAGTTACAAGAATTCTGTAACAAGGTTACGAAGGTTTAAGTTTTAGATGAGTTCATTTTTCATTGAGTTATGGCCGACTTTCCTATTCCTGAGCAATGCGATTTTAGCCAGAGCTGGAAATATTGATATATTAGACCTTTACCATAATTAATGCAATTTAGAATATTGGTGTCAGTACCAATAAATGTGTTGTAATCAGTAGGGGACTATGTATTGCTATATGGCCAATTACTCTCAGAATTGCTATGTTTCTACTGGGTCTGGTCCATCTGCTATGCTTACGTAGCTTTCTCCACCGGTGCTTTGATATCAGGAAGCTGGACAGATTGTTTTGATGTATATGCTTAAGTCCTGTTTACAATTGTCTCATCATTTCTCAGTTCAATGGTGGCCAAGTACTCGACTAAATTTCTGCTGGATTGCCCACTCGGATGCTTAAGAAACGTGGAAAGGGATTTGATATTGCTAAAGTGCTAAAGGTGAAGCAAGCCAAAGGAAAGATCACGTACGAGAGTAGAGTACATTTGTCGGAAGTTTGAAGACAATTCGATAGTATATCTAAAGAATTGAATGAAGTATCATTTAACATGCGTGAGTACGATCCCGGCATAGAAAAACGCCATTACTCTCGTAATACCTTATAGATACTCTCGCTGCGATTTCTAGTAAGCCGACAAACCAAACGGTCGTACCCAGTATCTCTTATCTCCTTAATGGACTGAACATAAACAATGAGGAGTAATCCATGTCCTCAAAAGTGTATAGAGAAATAATATCCTAAACATAGTTGGCTGAATAGCGCGCCAGCCATACATTGTGATGCTGTCAGGCATAAACACAATTGGGGTGTTTGTCTTTGGGGGTATTCCAAGTGGTCAGGGATTTCGTTTATTGAATGAATGTGTAAATTACCAAAATATTATCTGATCTCAGCCCTCAACGGCTACACGGTGGTAGTTGTCTAAATAGTATCTGAGGTGTGCGGGAGTGTTCGTAGACATTTGCAAAGTCATCTAGATATACGTAGGCTGAGGTAATCGATGTGATGGAAAGAGGTTAGAACCAACAATGCGTTTAACATCTTAGAGCATATAGATTACACGGGTGAATTAGAGAGGCAAACAATGGAGAGACTAGCGCCGACGCATTAATGGAGGGTAAAGTGTTGATTAATTGAACTCATACGGGGTAACACTTATTGAACTAACTGTACATAAATTGTAGCGGTAGAGTGGGAACTAAAAAATGTCCGATGTAAGATTATATGGTATCGCATTCAAACTTCTGCGTATGAGAGTTTAAAATCCCGGTGAGATGGCGAATAAATGTTTTCGCTTTTATTTTGTCGTATCGTTTAACATAAAAAAACCCTGTGAGGATTAACATCTTCATAATTACAACAATCGCGAATTTACTTCTCGCCGATTAAGATGTGTTAGAGTCAATCAGTACCCCAAAAGCGCAGGGGAAGTTTAGAACAAAGGAATATTCGCCTAACTCGCGCCGTAAAGAGATAAGAGAAGGATCTTATTTACTTGCTATGAACATTTAAGATAACACGCACGTCTATTAGATGTTGGGCTGGAGTTGACATTGGGTATTAGTTATACTTTTTCTTAAATATACTCGACTTGACTTCGTAACGCACCTTAACGGCTCCTAAATGGAGATGAGAAAAATAAATATGAATTTATGATAATACTTAGTATAATTAATATAAATGAAACTTCAGCGCGAAAGACAGCTAAAATGTGAGGTTCATTCCGGACGTGAGTTAAGCGTCGAAAAGCCCTTAATATAAAAAAATATCACAAACAACTACCCATAAGTCTTCCCGACCGGAAAGTGTAAAAAGCCCGTTGAAGTAATATGTGATTACATATTGCTAAACGATTGATTTAACGCCCGCTCCCCTCCATGGGAAGGAGAGGGGGTCTTAGAATTGCATATTACTTTCATTTGTTTTCTTTTTTGACTTGAATATAATTCCCATTGAATTCAAGAGAGGAAGAAAACAATACATAAGACATCATCAATAATCAAATACACAGAATAAAAGAGCATACTCGGAGAAAATGCTCAGATTTAAGTACCAATGACGTAGTATGGTCGTGGCCAAAGTTTGGACTCGAGGAGGACCAGCTGCGTAACTTGCTATTGATTGCTTATTGGGAAAACTTGACTCAGAAAGAGCACATACACGTTTTATTGATATAGTGCGCATTGATAAAGGGATCTACAGTACATCTGACTAGTCAAGAGAGAAATATCTGCATTATTGAGACACCGAAAAGAAAAATAGTGCTCGATTATAATTACCCGGAGATACCGAAAATTTGGAATTCTGATATAGAAATTACAAGGATCATGAGTCCTGAATAGAGCTTTTTGGCTAGCCAATTGATCTATCTTTCAGAGATCAAAATAGGCCAAAAATAGCCCAAAATTGACCTGTCGCAATCCGCCACGACCGATTACTATCTAGCACCGTTGTCAACATTGGCACTGGTAGAATGGTCAACTAAAGTCCTCATAGGAATGAAAAAAATCGTGAGGCCCACGGACCATACTTGTAATAAAAGTACTTGGAATTGACTGATTCAATCTGAAATACATAGAATATAATTGCTTTTGAAATGAAAAAAGTTAATGGGGAAAATTGCGGTTTTTAACTTTTCCCACAAAATCCCTAAAGTCCCTCATGGAGAACGGCTCCATAAAATTAAATTCAATCATCAGCATTTTATTGTAGGGTATAAACATACGTAATGAAATTCATTTATTATTTGGATAAAAATGTTTGAGCAAATCTAGATTACATGTCTTTTTTACATAGCGAACCCCACATCTACACAAAATTCAAAATTACATGTTAAAAAACAGATAGTGAATATAATATATGTGACTTGAGAAACTTGGGAACACATGCATAAAGTGACACTCTAAACCCGTAGGTGATTTTCAAAAAGAAAGAATCACTTACAAAAAAATTTAGAATTTTGTTTTATACAGCCCCCCTTTTGTAACTATCGGAGGTCCTGAAAGTACCGTAAAGCTAGAAAAACTCAAAAATGGGACCACGGACCAGATGAATCTTTTAGAAAACTTAATGTACTGGAAGTAGAACTTTGAGATTCAAATCTGTAAAAACAATCGAGTAACATAGTGACATATTCAAGACATGTAAAAAAGTTTATGGGGCGTAAATTTGGTTTCACATTTCCTCCCCAATAACCCCCCAATTCTTCTCATCAGCATCACGCACTCAAAACCTATTTTCAATAGCCTGAAAATGCGATGACATGACATTATGTGTTATATTCTATAAGAAAAATGCACTTGGACACTTTAGAAACAAGCACAAAATAATTGAATTAACATTATAAACAATATTCCCCATCCATAATATCAAACGATCTAGAACCGAGAGTAAGAGCCGTATCGAAGACCAAACGTTTAATGGCTCTGTAATTTTATTCAACTTATATATCTTCATTCGTGTAATAAAACAGACAAAAATTATTTTTCGTGTGTTTTGTTGGATTTTTTTGAAAAGCACCCCCCTTTCTGTCTGAATCAGTTTGCAGCATTAATAGCATATAAGAGCAGTTAGGAGCTCTGAAATTTACCCTTGACCGGATGAACCCTGAGTGGTATCAAAACTAAATTGTATGCATCTGATCCAAGAGTTTCGTAATTGAAGTTGTATCCCTAATCAGAATAGATGATAAGTTTTGTTGTGGCGTAAATAAAAATAAAAGCGAAACATTTTATTTCGCCATCGATACTCTTCGCGAAGTTGTGCGATAATAAATTACTCGCGTTTAATTAGGAATTTACAGTAGTCAAAGTATAAGTATCTAATCAATCCCCCATTATGCGTGGGTAGTCTATTTCTCTCATTCACTTGGTTCTTATCTCTAGATTCCATTGTGTCAACTCTACTATTAAAACCTCAGTAGAAGATGACTTTGAAATGTACAACATGCACATTAGAACTATTAATAACTTACCTTAGTTTTGCATTAGAAAATTTGGTAATTTCATTCATAAACGAAATCTGACCTGGAATAAAAGAAAACAAACATTGTGTTAGTGCTGCATCACAATGTATGCTCCCTATTAGCCCTATGTTAGGATATTTCCAAAACACTTTGAGTGAATAATATTACTTAGTTTATGTTCAGTAAGGAGCATAAGGAACTGGTACAAGAAAATAGACAGAGTACAAGGTATAAAGAAGTTCAGTCTACCACGACACTAAGTCTTTCAATTCAGAATTACAATTGTCAACTTAGACTGTACCTACTTGTTACTGCAAATCAAATTTCAGTTTCTAAGCACAGTGGGAATAAAAATCAGTCCACCATGATGAAATATGAACATGTAAACATACATTAGCATATCACAAACAATTCAGCTTCCTGAATCAAAGCACCGTGAAAACTACGTAGCAATAGACAGATGGACAGACCCAGTATGAAGAAATTTAGAAACAAGCATTCTGAGAGTATTGCATAGCAATACATAGTCCCCTACTGATTACAAAACATTATTGGACTGCAACAATATTCTAATTGCATTATGTAGGCGTATATCATATTTATGGTAAAAGCCAGATAGGACAAGGGCCATAACTCAGTTGAAAAAAATGAATCAATCAAACTAAACTCGACCTGATCTGACTTGTAAACTGGTATGGCAAAGCAATGTACCAAATATCAAATGGAATATCTGCAAAAAGCAGTGAGAAAAAAAGTGCGCGGAAAACTGATAATTTATGAAATTTTCTAAGTCAAGGGCCATACTCAGTGAGATATGGATCGATCGAAACCAAAACTCGAACTTGATCTGTAACTTGTTATGCAAAGCAATGTACCAATTATCAAATGAATAATCTGCAAAGCAGTGAGAAAAAAAAGTGCGGAAAACTGATAATTTATGAAATTTTCTAAGTCCAAGGGCCATAACTCAGTGAAATATGGATCGATACAAAACCAAATCGGAACTTATGATCTGTAACTTGGTATGGCCAAAGCAATGGTATCAAATATCAAATGAATATCTGCAAGCAGTGAGAAAAAAAGTGCGGAAAACTGATTTACCGGGACTGACGGACAGAAGAACGGACGTTTAAACGGACAGAGTGCAAACCTAGAGTCCCCTTCGACTTCGTCGGTAGGGAACTAATTAGTAGTGCCTTTGGCTTTGCCAGTTAGGAACTAATGAAATACAACTAATTCTAGGAAAAGTATGAAAGTCAGAAGTAAAGAAGCTAAAATCTTTACTTGTAATGAAAACATCAAAAATAAGTTTACCGGAGTCGTGAAGTGTGACATCGATAAGAGACAGAAACGGGATTAACTCAGTCTGCAGAACATCAGGAGGACAAGCATAACCTGCCAAAATATAAAACTTTAATTAAAAGTCGGACACAATAATCCATAACTAAATATAAAACTGCTATCAAATGTCATGTGTCCGACTTTTGATTACAGTTTTATATTGTAGTTATGGATTGTTTTGTGTCGGACTTTTTGAATTACAGTTTTAATTTTAGTTATGATTAACTGTCTGACATTTGATAGCAGTTTTATATTTAGTTATGGATTATTTGTGTCCGACTTTTAAATTAAAGTTTTATATTTGGCAGGTTATGCTTGTCCTCCTGATGTTCTGCAGACTGAGTTAATCCCGTTTCTGTCTTTATATCGAATGTCAGCACTTCCGACTCCGGTAAAACTTATTTTTGGATGTTTTCATTCCAAGTAAAAAGTTTTAGTTCTTTAACTTCTTGACTTTTCATACTTTTCCCTAAAAATTCAGTTTGTATTTCATTAGTTCGCTAAACTGGCAAAGCCAAAGGCACTACTAATTAGTTCCCTAACCGCAAAGAGAAGTCGAAGGGGACTCTAGGTTTGCACTCTGTCCGATCTAAACGTCCGTTCTTCTGTCCGTCATTCCCGGTCAAATCAGTTTTCCGCACTTTTTTTCTCACTGCTTGTCAGATATTCATTTGATATTTGATACCATTGCTTTGCTGCCATACCCAAGTTACAGATCAAAAGTTCGAGTTTGGTTTGATCGATCCATATTTCACTGAGTTATGGCCCTTGGACTTAGAAAATTTCAATAAATTATCAGTTTTCCTGCACTTTTTTTCTCTCACTGCTTCAGATTATCATTTGTAATAATTTGGTACCTTGGCTTTGCCATATACCAGTTACGATCAAGTTCGAGGTTTTGTTTCGATCGTCATATCTCACTGAGTTTGGCCCTTGACATTAGAAAATTTTCATAAATTATCAGTTTTCCAGCGCACTTTTTTTTCATCACTGCTATTTGCAGATATTTCATTTATTTTGGTACAATTGCTTTGCCATAAACCAAGTTTACAATGGTCAGACGGTCGAGTTTAGTTTGATTGATTTCATTATTTCAACTGAGGTTATGGCCCTTGTCCTAATCGCTGGCCTTTACATAAGATATGATATAGCTCTACATAATGCAATTAGAATATTGTGCAGTCCAATAATGTTTTGTAATCATAGGGGACTATGTATTGCTATGCCAATACTCTCAAATGCTTAGTTTCTATCTATCTGGGTCCTGTCCATCTGTCTATGCTGCTACGCGTAGTTTTCACAACGGTGCTTTGTATTCAAGGAAGCTGATTGTTTTGTGTATGCTAATGTAATGTTTACATGTTCATAATTTCATCAATGAGGTGGACTGAATTTTATTCCACTGTGCTTAGAAACGAAATTTGATTTGCCAGTAACAAGTAGGTAACGGTCTAAGTTTGACAATTGTAATTCTGAATGAAAAGACTTAGTGTCGTGGTAGACCTGAACTTCTTTATACCCTTGTACTGCTGTCTATTTCTTGTAACCAGTTCCTTATGCTCCTTATGACATAACTAAGTATATTATTCACTCAAGTGTTTTGAAAATCCTACATAGGGCTTAAGGGAGCATAACATTGTGATGCAGCACTAACACATATGTTTGTTTTGCTTGTTATTTCCAGGTCAGATTTCGTTATAATGAAAATTACCAAATTTTCTATGCAAACTAAGGTAAGTTATTAATAGTTCTAATATGGTGCATGTTGTACATTTCAAGTCATCTTCTACTGAGGTTGTTAATAGTAGAGTTGACAACAAGGAATCTAGAGATAAGAACCAAGTGAATGAGAGAAATAGACTACCCACGCATAAGTGGGGGATTGATTAATACTATATACTTTGACTACTGTAAATTCCTAATTTAAACGCGAGTAATTTATTATCGCAAACTTCGCGAGAGTATCGATGGCGAAATCAAAATGTTTCGCTTTTATTTTTTATGGTAGCTAAAATACATGTAAACAGCTGCTTCATTATACAACAATCGCGAATTTACTCTTCGCGATTAGATTTGTTAGAGTCAACTCGCGATATGATAAAGTATCGCGTAAAATAAGGAATCTAAACAGTAACGGGCAACCACTGCATAATGGGGGATTGATTAGATACTTTATTTGCTAACCCTACAATGCATAATGGTAGATGATTAGATACTTGTATATTGACTCACAAGCATTA
>CAJDSM010000979.1:13401-32486 GCA_903981925.1 Ostrea lurida | reverse complement strand
TGACGACGTAACGATGTCGTTATATAGCATCACCATTCATCTCGTTGCTACATGTACATACCTTAAAATATTAATTTAAAACTGTGACTTTAAAAACGTATATCAAATATTTGTATCATTATCAAATTATTATTTATTCCTTTTAACATTTCAAGTTTATTTATCTCAAATATACATACATATATTATACACATGCATACACTCATGCATAAACATAAATGTATAATCAAATTAGGATGAAATTGTTTATACTTTTGGACAATATTGTTTGAGCAAGGGAGAGTAATTTTTTTTTAAATGGCATTGTTTTAGCCTAATTATCAAATTATGATGAAATTGTTTATATACATGTAATTTAATCTTGTTTGAGCGAGGGATAGTGAATAAAAAATGACATTGTTTTAGCCTAGTTATCAAATTATGATGAAATTGTTTATATATACATGTAGTTTAATCTTGTTTGAGCGAGGGATAGTGAATAAAAAATGACATTGTTTTAGCCTAATTGTTGTCATCGATAACAGTGCTGACATAACGCCCTCTCAATAACCAGTCCTGTCGTACCACACCGCACATCCATAATGCTGGAAAACAAAACAATCCTAGCATGAGCGTGATAATCGGAAGGACGTGGTATAGCAATTCGTTAATTTTTGGTATAATCATGCGACTGTATACTCCCACGATTATGGATGAACCTCTTCATTAGATAGCAGAATTACCAGAAAAACGACACACGGGTAAGTTTTTGTATGTTTTTTTAAGTAAAGAACGGTGAAAATGACATCCCATGAACACGTTTGTTTCTATTTTTTTATATATACATGTACTTCTTTCCGTTTTCTGACCATTTCTTTTCACCATAAGGTTTTTTAAACCCTTTAATCTCCTTATGTGTGTTGCATTCTGATCAATGAGTGACTTACTAAGTTCCTCTAGTGGATTATTTAATTTGATGAATCCTACAAAATGATATCCATTTACTAGATATAAAATCTAAATCGTTATTATTAAGTTAAAAACTCGTTCAAATGGGTGACATTTCGACTTCTTGATATCCACGTTGACGAAAACAAGAGGCGCTTCTTGAACGTATCCGTACACTTCCTTTGAGTTGAGTTGAACATATTATCCTATGTGTATAAACCAAAGCATTGGACACGAAGTTCCACGTATGCGTGTACACAACCACAAGATCTGGACACAAGGTTCCTACGCTATGGTGTACACAACCAAAGCATTGGACACAAGTTCCGGACCTATGGTGTACACAACCAAAGCATTTGACACAAGTTCCTATAACGCTATGGTGTACCAAAACCAAGCTCCTAAAAATTTAGAACGCCTTCTCCCATGTTACATTAATATTTTTAATCTGACCACAATGATATCAAAGGTCGTTTTAATGTGTTTTACACAGAATATCATTGAAAAATGTACTTCTTAAAATTCACAGAATTGTTGATATGTTGTGTACAGATACAAAATAAACTAAAAACAACGACCAGATCTTTTTATAAACAATCGTACATAGGAAAATAATTTTTCATTGTCAGTGATACTAATAGAGTCATAATAACGAGTGGCCACTATGTGTAAATTATCCAACCTAAAAATCAAATTAAAATAAATCATTTATAGGAGCAGAGTAACCAGTGCAAGAGAAATTTTTTGGTGCACATTTCAGTAATTGCAGTGCAAGATCTATAAATAGATTTACACAAAAATGGAATAGCGCGAAAAAATATTTCAACAGATATATTACACTAGAGATACCAATTCAAAATAATTAACATGTTAGGTGTCATCTTGGGCTCTGATGTACATTAGCAACAATTAGTTTGATGACAAGTCATGTTATACAAGTATAGCTTTTTAAAAAAGCTTGCCGTCTTTAGCAACAAATTTAAAGAGTGAAGTTATTTCATTTTTGATTTGTGTCAAAATATATATCCTTACAAAACGCACAGTACCCTATTACAAGTACATACGTTTTCTTCACAAGACCAAAAACAACTGTTCCCTATATTAACACTGCGCAACTTGTACAACTGTGTTAGAATAGTATTATTACCGAATCAGGGCCAAATTGGTCATAAACAAGTAAAGTTAATGCACAATGAAGCGAATAATTCCTCGAGCAAATACATTCGTCAATTTTAGTATGTAGACATCAGTGCTCGCTTCAAAAAATTAAAGGCTATCCGATAAGTGTTCACTTCACAAACTATTAAATGCATCTAAACCCCCTTTTAAACCCCGTCCCGCTAACTTGTAGCAAGAATAAATGGATGCCCCTGTCCGACAATATGCATACGTAAATGGCAATATGGCAATATACATGCACAGAGTTTCAAGGTCTATCAAGGCTCCACAAGCTAAATTTACATCACCACCCCGCCTCACTTAGATCCACCGTAACTTACATTCTCTTACACAGAGTTGTCGCGTCCTTATTAAGGGAGAGATCAAGGACGACCAAACTCTGTGGCAAGAGATTGTCATAACCTAGTGAAAAATATTGGATCCTTCTGCCCGACAATGTGTTCCAGTCTACTCCGATTCACCGATAACTTGAAGGAAAAATAAGTTGGATCTAAGTTTCCTTCAACAACAAAGTTTCAAGTCTATCCGATTAGCCATATAGGAGTTTTTTAAGGTTATCCAACCCCTGTTAGAATCACCATAATTTTGTTCCTCCCACCAATAGAAACCAAACAACATTCAAAGAATAACGAGGCGTGTTCGGTTTTCAACGCATAAAATGAAATGGTTTCTCTGAATAATAATATCATATATATGCCAGCCTTGTAATAGTCGTGTATCAATTCCATTTTAAATTAAAATTTTCTTGGTTCGTTTTGTCATTTTTTTTTTAAGATTAAAGTGATTTTCCCCCCAAATAAACACTAGAAACTATTTAAGACAAGTCCTTTCTTGTCTAAAAACAAGTATATTAAGAAAAGCACCCAAAATTACATCGGATTCCCCAGAGACAGAAAACACGTCCGTTCTCTACCAGAGCACGAGGTATAAGACAGATTCGGGGTTGCTTACTTCCGGTAAAAGGGCGTGGTACCCCGGACAATCCGCCCCCAGACCAATTTTAACAGACCCAAATTCACTACAAGATTCAAATTCTTGTTAAATTGTTAATTCGTACGTAAGTTAGAACACAGAAGAATTACCTCCCTTGGACAGAACGGCATTTTAACCAATGGGAATGAAGACAATGTTCACATGATGCATTTTCTACCAATCACAAAATTAGGAAGTGCTTATTCCGGAGATTGTAAATCACTTCAACTTTGTATACCGTCTTCCAAGGTAATAACGTACATGTATGCATTTGATTGCCAGTCCTTGTGATTTCAGGCATATCTAGTTGTGTTTAGGTTGCCGAAAATACTGATATTGTTGATATACTGAAGACATCCTAATTTGAAGAAGTCGTGGACACATTGTGTGCAATTACACAACGTACACATATAAATGTTGCTAGTTACTAAAGTATCATTAATTGTTCAGTTATACTATTTTAAATTCATGATACTTTATTCATAGAAACATTTGTAGTCAATCTTTATCAATACCCGTTTTATCACATTGCAATGTACTGCGCGCCCTCTATAATCAGGGGAAATAACTCTAACAGCATTGTGAACACTGCAGCCCATTCTATTCATCTATTATGTCACTAATGGAGCAAAGAAGAAGTGTCTACATTTGGGAATGCTGTAATTTGCGATTGTCTGTTTAATTTGATTCATGTGACCGTACACTTGGTAGAATATTTTGAAGATAGTCAGGTACCATATTATGATAAATTTTATACGTAATTGTTTCTTTTAATTCTTGATTTGAACACCCATCCCATATTCTAACAGGGGCCTTATAAAAGTAGTGTATAAAAACAACTGACCTTTAACTACTTTTTAAGCAATCCAGTTTTTTTTTATAAGCATGACAATGTACGCCGACCAGCTGAGATCATGTAAAAACAATGCCTTAATGTTTGTGTGTAGATACAAAATCTAACGTACAGCTTTGTTACAATTCTCATATTGCACTAAACAAACATAGAGAATATATACATGCGCATTGCAAGAGTATAAAAAGATTTCAGGGGGGGGGGGGGCTACGTGAGATAACATTTATGTTAACATTATCAATAAATAGATATTTTCTACATGTAACCAAATCAAAGAAGATCTTTATGTATATTCAGAAGGTGATTGAATACAGTGTATTTCTACATTCGCTGAACAAGTCATGATGTAATGAAATATCATCCCAGTTTGTGTTGAGTTGAACATATTTTATTGTTATAATTATATAACAAAGGGATCGGGCACAAGTTCTGAAAAACTTAGAACGCCCTCTCCCAGTTTGTAAAATGTATCAAAATGCCCCAGACATGACTTACCGTTTTTATGCTCACTAACTCTAATCATTTTTTTAAAAGAAGACTCAATTAAAATTTTAATGACAATTATAAATGTTTTCTCAAAAGAAAAGGGTTAAAGGATAAATTAAAGGAAGTTTTCGAAATATATTAATTAGGAGACGAAATAACCCAGTATTAATATTGCTGTAGGTAAATCTATTATTCCTAAAATTGCTGTACATTTTAACAAAAAAAAAGTTAATTTGAATTATCTCCAAATCTTTTTGTGAAACTGTTCTACAGCCAGTTTATAAGTTGGGAAGGCGATTCACAGTCTACACAACAATGAGATACACAAAGTACGGGATACTGACCTTTATTAATCACAAACGATCCCATATTTTGCATATCATATTTGGATAGCAGGGGTTTTAATTTCTATTTTTCTTTCCTACTAAAACTGCATTTTGTTAAACTAAACTTCGAATTTTTTTTTAAACGGCGGAAGTAACTAACGCACAGTTGTTTTGTTTTATTTTGTTTTGATTTTCAACCATACTGACGCGTGTACATGTATAAAATATTCGTTCGTGTGGTTACATGTATACTGAATGCAATCCCTGGTGTCTTTTACGCCCAGTTCTTGACATACAACACCAAACCGGTTTTTTTTTTCTTAACTTCACCACCTGTCAAGGAGATTATAAATTCCCGAACCTTTCTTGTTTATTAACTTAATTGGCATGCAAAAATGACCCGCAACAATGTTAATGTTACATCACAATTTACTATTATTACAAAGGACACGCGTCTACTAGTTACCGTTACACTTTGTCTGGTGATTAATGACCGGCTTGTAGGGGATCGTACTGCGAGGTGAGTAGAAAGTCTATTTGTGGAGAAATTCTAAACGATAGAGAATTCTGATCGAAATGTTTTACGGCCTAATAAATGGTTATTATTGGCGCTTTTTCATTAACTTGCTGGAATTACTCGCTACAATGTTAATTGTTGTAATAGGACAAAAAAGTGCACTTTCACAATTATAATATATAGGATAAATAATGTACCACTAAATGCAGAAAACATAGAAGTCCTATTGTGCGATGTGGGCAATAGACCCATAAGGCCGTGCAAGTTTTTGTGAAGTTACCGTAAAAATTAAGCAAAACTTGAAGCAGAAATTCCACACATTTCAACTATTTTCAATTTCAGTCGATGTTATATTGATATTTAAAATTTTGATTCATCAACTTTCATATTCTTGTGATTGCATGCCCCCTACTTTCATTTCTAAGGTCAAGTGGGAACACTGTGCGCTTGCTCTGAATTTTGCTCCGGGTTTGACACTGGATGCGAAGTTCTCGGATATCAGCCTTTATAGACAGTGACGATCGTAAGCGCCATCAATGGGTAAAAATTTGGAGCACTTTACCGGAAGTTCAAGTGAAATCTATCGCACAGTCGCTAAAAACCACCCACACATTGCAACTTTACCAAAACCTCGCCATATCCACGAAATTTTAAACGTAAAAAGTTGAAAGTAAAAACTAAGCTGGATTGTTTTGGATTGTTTTTCAATCCCTACCCCTGATATCAAATAACAGAATATTCAGACAAACATTCTTCTTAAGTGGGGCATGGTTACTCAAAGACAATTCTGAAAACTTCTATATTTGGGTCTCTGACATTTTTTTAATCTGTGATGGGCGTTAAACAATTCCTCCGTCGTGAAAAATATTGACATGGAAACCGGTTTCTGCTTGTGGTTTCAAATCTAGATTAGTGTATTCATATAACAATTAGTGTAGTCATATTGTATAACCATTTTGGGTGTTAATGAACCGTCTGGGACGATAGGGACAGTAATAACATACCTTAAAATACCTCCATCATGTTTTACCTTGTTTAACATATAGTTAACTAAGCTTGACGACCGAGTAGAAAGATTGACGGATCACAAGTAAGAAATGAGAAAGATTCAAATTTCAGTCCCTTGCTTTTCGAGGACCGGTGTCACACCAGGTGTGGCACGATAGAGATCCCTCTCTGCGCAAAGGCTGTAAGCGCCAATCATACGCTTAAATTTTCAGCCCTTCTAATAGAACTTCGTTGATACGAGTGAAAAATTATCGAGGAGGTTAAGAAGTACTTTGAACATCCAACGAACATTCCTCGAAGCACGACTTTCTAATATACATGTAGATTAGAATAGATAAATGACCTTTCTTATTCCTTGATACGTGTTTTGTCTAATTCTGCCCAATAGTAGACAACCGACATAAATAGATTAGTGGATAAAAAAAAATGCAAGAACAGTGCGGAAAAAAATACGATTTACATTTATTTCAATTCAATTATACCTCGATACACTTCGATATTGACAATCACATGTGTTTTCAATGCTAAAATACAAATCTATATACTTACTTAATAAACATCTCGACTGAATGAAATTGTAATTTATCATGTCACTCTCATAATACACCACTCTCTTGCAGAAATTGTCTGCCACATCATTTATTATCGTCGAAGAAAGCATGGAGACGTTGCCGGCAAATAGCACGCAGGTTTTACTGCTTGCAGACGATGTCAGTGAATTCAGCATTCAGGATAAGGTGTTCGTGGGCGCCCTGTCCACTGTCGGGACGTTAGTGATTCTAGCATTGACTCTTCGGTTTATAAAACAACCGTGCAGCCGTCTTCAGAACTCACAGGAGAAGAGGGAATATGACAGATATTGTTCAAGGTAATACTAAACACAAAATAGTGTTAATAGTAAGATCATTTTAGGGGGAGGGGATTCGGGTAGTTTTCCCCCCTCTGCATGATACATGTATGCATGTTTTAGCAAATGATAAGAATTACCTAGAGCTCAACTTACCATACAAAAAGTCATGGTCCTTAAGTTAAAAAAAAGATCTCATCACATGAAATGCACAAATAGTCATTAAGATTACAAACAAATACAATATACCTAAAACTGGATGGGAAATAATGCTAAAGAAAAAAAGAAGAACAAGAGATCCACACAACTTCAAACATTTTAATTTCGAGATCGATTAGTGTGCTTGTGTTTTTTCTTGAATTTTTTTANGGATGGGAAATAATGCTAAAGAAAAAAAGAACAAGTTGAACACAACTTCAAACATTCTAATTTCGATATCGATTAGTGTGCTTATGTCTTTTCTTGAATTTTTTTTAATTCATTTTTTAACTATTGGTACCTCTAATTTAAACAATCTTGAATTTAATTAACCATGGCCCTGCAGTTGTGGTGATGGTGTTCCTCAGTTTTTTGTGAGACTAAATTGAAGCTATTGTCACCATTTGAACACTCTAGAATCTGCAGAACCTTGGTATGTTTGCAAATTAACCCAGGTTTGCAGGTTCTGTGAAAAACAATATATTTTTATTCTTATTGTATCCTTCGCTCTGATTGGTCAATTTCAAGTTTGGGAATGCAAGTTATTTTTGTATAATCTGGTTTGGTATGGGGACACACCCCCTTCACAACTAGCAGTCGGAACTACTTTTTTGCAATTTCAACAAATAGGTAAGAGCAAGGGAAATATTTGTAGTTGTTTATTAATTATCTAATTAAATTATAAGGAATGACTCTATTTTGGGGCACATTATACGAGTATAACCTGGTTTGGGTCAGTTTACGCTTTTTTATAATCCGCTTTGACTCAAACCAGGTTATACTCGTATAATATGCCCCAAAATTAGGGTCATTCCAAAAATAGGGTCATTCCTGAATTAGATAGACAAATTTTTGCTGCACCTATTGTATCCTGATACCATTGCTGCTTGAATATTTGTTTCAATGAGTTTACAACCCACTTTTTTGTACAGATTGGAAAATCCAAATACTATATTGAAACTGCAACCGGCATCAATGCTTTATTTTTCATCCATTTTCATCTGATACCCTCTACCAGTATTTTCTATTTATATGTGGTAGAACTGATAGAAATAGATATGACAATTTTGTTTCTTTGCCATTTACAATATTCGCCTCCATGTTTTTTTAATTCTGGCTTTGATACTGCCTGAGAGATTTTAAATCCCCAATTCTTCAAATATTTTAATTTTAGGCGTACTTTGTTTTAAATTCAACAGCATTCTATATACAAAATTTACTTGAATGCATTTTTCAATAACATTTTTATTACCAAAACTCCCTATTTTGCATCAATAAGAGAGCATTTTATCAAACAAATGCAATTGGTCGATAAAGAACTAGAGCCACAAAATGCCAAAAACTGAAAGTTAAAAAGCACAGACTGCATTAAATATTGTTAGTTGCAGAACCAGTGTGATAATTCTGGTCTCTCTGTAGTGAATATTAATGAGCAAGGCCACATTGAGAATAATGTTGAATGACCTTACCTTATGCTGCTAGTTTAAACTTTTTTCGCCCGCATTAAAACCGGGCGTATTATGCTATACCGCTGTCGTCCGTCTGTCTATCTGTCCGTCTGTCACTTTCACTTTGTCTTTGCAACTCTTCCTAAACCTTTGGGGGATTTTGATGAGACTTGGTACAAAGAAAGATCACAATGTGGAGATGTGCATATTGCAAGAGAAATGCTGTCCGATGTTTTTAAAAGGAGTTAGGGCCCTTGGACTTAGGTTTTCTATGCAAAATACTTTGTCTTCAAAACTCCTACTAAACCATTAGAAGGATTTTAGTGAAACTGGGTAAAAAGAAAGATCACAATACGGAGGTGTGCATATTGCAAGGGAAATGTTGTTCAGTGCTTTTTAAAGGAGTTACGGCCCTTGAACTTAGGATTTTGTATTCAAAATACTTTCTATTTACAACTCCTCCTAAACCCTTGGTAGGATTTTAATGAAACTTGGTACACAGAAAGTTCACAATTTGGAGGTGTGCATATTGCAAGGGGAATGCTATCCAATGTTTTTAAAGGAAATACAGCCCTTTGACTTAGGTTTTTTAATGTATCTTTGAAACTCCTCCTAAACCATTTGGGAGCATTTAATGACACTGCATATTGCATAGATTTATTCAGGGTAAAAATCAATGATACAGGGTGATATTAATAGCACATTAAAATGACAAGAATAATGAAATATAAATTCAAATGCAGATATCCATATCAGGTAAAATATTATGCAAATCATAAGACTAGACATATATTTATATATTACAAAGTTAACATAAAATGAAATACAAATGTATCATGGATTTACACCTAAGGGTATCCTATGATTTCAAGCACTGGTCCAATGGGGTCCTTATTGTAACAAAAAGTAAAAAGTAACAACAACAAAAATACTGTAAATAAAAGGATCTAGACAAGATTTTGGCTAATATGGGTAAATCAAGCCACCTTATACGGATATCCAGGTATTAAAAAAATCCTGTATCACGTTTGAAAAGTACAAAGAAAGATCACAATGTGGAGACGTGCATATTATCGGGGGAACTGTGTCAATCTTTTTAATGAGTTGTAACCTTTTGACTTAGATTTGTTACGCAAATTCCATGGATTCTTTCCCTGATAGATATGTAAGATCTTGGGTCCATAATATATGCGGGCGTATCATGTACCGGTTTAGCGGTGCCCTATTTTTGTATTGCCCATCATTGGCTGGAGGTGTACCAGTTGCATGACATTTCATTGTATTAGTTAAACATCTGTAAAATTTATTTTTTGTAAACATGTTGCTTCTGACTTTCGTAAATATCAAACTCCGATTAAATCTTGACATAATAGGTATATATGTGTCAATATTAAAGACACTCGCTGACGTCTAAGACCCACAGATCAAAACACACTTTTACATCGAATATGAATTATAATGCAAGTTTGCTTGTTTCCCTCATATTTTTAGCTTTGGACTTCTCGCACCCCCTGCCGCAAACCTTGTTTTCAGGACAGTCGACTATATAATGCCAAACACCTAAAATCTACTGGCATGTCTTTTCTCTAAATGAGGTATATATTTTGAAATGGAATTATATATTCTGTTTGTTTTGAGGAAGGAATGCAAACCAAGATCATGTAAACATTTATAAACTGCATTTTGTAACTTTTTTTATTCTCAGTAGTACTACATGTAAAAATTAAAATTATGACTCTTTCAATTTACATGAATTAAAAAAAAAGTATGTTTGAAATCACCATGTCTGCTTATCAAAACGCCTATTAATATTCACTTCAGAATTTGTTAATTGAAGGTCCGATATATTTGAAGAACTCTTGATAAATGGACATGTCATGCATGGGCAAATTACAGTGACCCTGGAAACTGTCAAAACAGGCGTGTGATAGGCCTATTTGTGATTTATGTATAATAACAAGCAGAATGTATATAACCATCTAGACGTAACGCATGCCTTATCTCTGCGCGACGGGCATTACGATCTGGGTTCACAAAGATCGTTTTTATTATCTTGGTTATAAATATGTTTTAAATGATTTTTGTCTAGCTTCTAGTACAGAGTGTAATTAAGCATTTTAGTTGAACATGCATTAGAAATGCATGCCAAGGACGTTATGCAAAGTACACTGTACTCTATATATATACACTATCATGCATTTTCATGAAGCACAGTGTCAAAAGTAAATTTTGTGGATTTTTTTTTTGATTTTTTTTTTCTTTGTTTTTGGTTCATTTGTTACTTGTTTGCTATTATTTAGTCTAAATGTTTGTACTCTTATGCCTTATGTAAGACCATTTTCAATTCATCTAGTGAAGTGAGAGTAGATTATAAATGGATTTTACACGTCACGCTACATGTAACAAAACTTTCATGACACTACCAATGGAAGTACTTGACATAACACTTTTTCCTATCACAGACGAGGATGAAATTAATATTCCAGGGATGTTTTGTAAGGACATCCGTCAGTACAACGACCCTGGCGGAATGCAAAGAAAGCTTACAAATTTGGCGTCTTATTTTCAGCTGCAGTTTAGAAGATGCCTCATCCAACGTGTCATTCCGAACTTCCTCCGATTACTCAGAGTCCTCGGGCAGCTCTAGCCAGGCCACACAAATTTTGTATTGTTCATCTGAAGCATCTCTAAAGTCAGAGAGTACGTCAATATCATTATCTTCGTCACTACCAGACCTGACTGGAAAGAACACAAAGTAAGTGAAC
The DNA here is from genome assembly GCA_903981925.1 of Ostrea lurida. Taxonomy (NCBI): domain Eukaryota; kingdom Metazoa; phylum Mollusca; class Bivalvia; order Ostreida; family Ostreidae; genus Ostrea; species Ostrea lurida. The sequence goes on along the minus strand of CAJDSM010000979.1, from coordinate 20,960 downwards.
CATTTAAAGAAATAAATACGATAGAGATAGTCCCTACAAGGTTTATCAATGGAAAATGAAATCAAAGAATTTGAGGAGTAACGTCACAGGAAATGACATTTTTACAAAAAGTGAAGTTGGGAATATTGTAAGAAAGCAGCATCCTTTTTTATATTTATGTATGTCGTGTTATCATCGATTCTTTAATCATGGAGATTAAACCTATACTTTTTAAATGTTGTTCAATGATTCTCCAAACCAACAAGAAGGCGGCATTCCCCGGTTTGATACAATACCAAGAGGACCTTGGCGATACATGAAAGGTCATGCCATAAGAATCATAAATACAAAATATGAAAGTTGTATATAGTTCAGGAGTTCTTACAAGTTAGTCAAACGTTAACCATTTTATGGATCCAACACTTTCAGGTATTATCCCTTACCTATACATATGTTATGTGGCACACAGTTGCTGCTTTGCCACGCATTTGAGGCAAATTTGCTGCATCTAGTTACAGCACATGTTCCAAGTATATTCATGTAATGCTTTTTTTCTGGAACACAGTTGCTGCAAAAACATCTGACATCTGTTCTAACTAAGGGATTCTAACTGTAGTTATATATCACATTGTCAATTCAAATTACTAGTATAGTAAAATTTCAGGAACAATGACTTGATTAGAAATGCTAATTAAAAAAAGTAAAATGTAAAAAAAAAAAAAAAAAAACAACAACAACAAAAAAAACCCATTTAAAACATTTCAAAAGGCTCCTGGTGTTCAACTTCAAGACCCTTTCTTTAAAGTGCACATCAAATGAATAATTGCTATTTCCAAGTACGCTTGATGGATGTATTGCAAAGAAGATGGGTGACTTTATCGAGCCAAGAGCGCCCAGAGGGACAAAAATCAAAACTCTCCTGAAAAAGAAAAAATTGCATTGTAGTTGAACAACCAATCCATAGTTTTCAAAGAGGCTTTGGGGGGGGGGTGTGCTCAATTAATAGGAACTTTTAAAAATTTCTATTTAAAATCATGTATACGCGAAAAACACACAAAATGATAGTAAATTTGACTTTTCCAGGCAAAATTTCGCATGGAGTGGTCAAGTCTCCATTGTAAACTGAGTGAAATATGTTAATGCATGTTTATATGTATAATGTCTTGTAAATAAAAGTATGGAGACTTGACCCACTCTATGAAAAAACTTAGTTTCTGTATATGACATTTGCTGTATTATCATGAAAATTTCGAAGTCCATGTCCGTTGCCTTTAGATAGCTTGAAATTCGGAAAATGTTCATGGGATGGATAGCCGAAGTAGTATAGTGACAGTCTTTTGGACAGGGTCCAAAATGCATAGCGGTGGTTTCGAATACCAGTTTTTGGTTGTTGGTTTGGGGGGGGGGGGGGGGTTGTTGTTTTGTTGTTTTTTTTGTTTTGTTTTTTTATTCTTATTTACTAGACTTTCCATTATTATTTGTCTTTTAGCAGTTTATGCTAAATTTTACTCATGCACAGCATGAACACGCGGTTAGTGAATTACTATTCACAATTTTGGGTCTCTCGGGAAGGTGTTGTGTATGTTATCTATAACTAATTCAAAGTTAAAAAGAATAATTCTAACAACACTAAAAAGGTTACTTGAAGAGAGGTATCTATATCAAATATGCGAACCAACGTGTGCATGTATTAGGTAATCAAATAATATTGGAGAGGGCGTTCTAAGTTTTTAAGAACTTGTGCCCAATCCTTTTGTCTATAAAAGTATGTTCAATTCAATTCATGTACAACTTATCTCTATATTACTAAATTAACAAGGTGAATTTTGCGCACACCTTATTTATTCACTGTTCACGCGGACATCTATTTATTTTATATCATCAATGTAGAGTCCACTTGAAGTTTAAGAAGACAAGAGATCTTCATCGGTTTGGGGGTATTTTAAAGAAATTGTCAATATACGAAACATAAATTTAAACCAGCGTCGGAAACGGCGTGTAATTGATCCGAGATACGATAAATATAGATTCTCCAAGTAAAAGCAACAATAATTCAATTGTCTTTTCTTTCAAAAAGAGTAATAAACTATATTAATTTTAGGTGCGAAACCACGCTAAATTCCACCACTGCCGATCATTCAAAGTAGCGACGGTCTGATGTTCCCGGGGGGGGGGGGGGGGGGGGGGGCAAACTTCTAGCGACATGCAAAAATAAAAAAAAGCTAATGGAACACTAGAATGTTGTGTGTGGGGTGGGGACAAACTTCTAAAATAACACGAACAAGAAAATAAAGATGATAGAACACTGAATGGGGGGGGGGGGGGGGGCACCCGGCCGCGCGTCATGATGGCAAAAAAAGTTACTTGACAAAGGGAAGGGGGGGGAGGCAAACATACTTTTGACTTTTAATTGCCCCCCATCCCCCCCTGCCCCCCCCGCTCCCGGCTCCTACACCCTATGATTTCCATATACGGTCAGCATGTTCAGTCACCAATTTTACCAAAGTTCAAGACAGACATTGCGTAAGATTGCGGCTTAACAAAATCCTAAACCCCGTCTTTTCACACGTTCGGGTTATGTAGCATTTTCCACAGAACTTTTCCCGGATTTATTGATTGACGAAGAATATATTGTTTACAAGAGTAGCCAGCGACTGACCAGATCTCTCATATATACCATTCGTTGTACCTGTGCCTTAAGATTCAACAGTTGTTATATTCTGATTATCCTTTCAATTCAGTCATAGGGGTGGGGGTCTTCCTTATCTTGGTATACGCAAACCACAGGTATCTGAATTTTAATCAAATAAATAGTATTAAAAAGGAAAAAAATAATAGCTATATATTAAATACACGTGTATTTATATCATATAGCTATTATTTTTTCCTAAAAATATCTATTGGATTAAATTCAGATAACCTGTGCACAGACGTACCGCAGGAATGGGTGACTTTTTGACAGGTCAAATATAATCAATGGGATGCAATTTTCATCAATCTGTTATATCAAAGGGTAGAGAATTTGACTTGTCACTATATATATCAATGGGATGGTAAATTTATCTGCTAAAAATTTGTAATCATGAAAAAAAACATGCACTTGATCTACCACTGAAACAAAGGAATTAAGATTATTACAAGCCTGGTATTACAATAGCAATATGCACATGAAAATATCAACTATACAATTTTGTGATGAAATTGTAATTTTATCAATTTTGTTTTGAGAAAATGATTGATTATCTTATTGTTTTAACGTCTCACCGAGAATTATTTCGTCACCAATTAGCCGTGAAGGGCTGCCAATTTTAAGCCTATGCTCGCACTTTGGGCCTTTGAGCAGGGAAGGATCTTTATCGTGCCACACCTGCAGTGACACGGGGCCTGAGTTTCGGTCTCATCCGAATGCAGCCCTATTCAGTCGCTTTCTTACGACACGTAAGGGATGCTGAGGACCTATTCTAACCCGGATCCCCACGGGTTCGAAAATATATGATTGATAGATTGATTTATTCATTCATTATTTGTTGTTTTCGTCCCATGCGAGAATATTTCACTCATATTGAGACGTCACAAATTGCCGTGAAAGGCTGCAAATTTAGACCAGTGCTTAGCATTCATGGCTTTTAGCAGTGAGGGTTCTTTTGCGTGGACACACATGCTGCGAAACGGGGCCTCCGTTTTAAAGGTCATATCCGAAAGACCCGTGATTCTCATTCGAGCTCGCTTGGCGAAGGAGCAATCACTACCTTTGTTCACGTCTTAGGTTTGCGCGGCCGGGTGCCGAGCACGGGGCTCGAACGCACGACCTCCCGACCACAGAGCTCTACCACTGAGCCACTGCGAACGAAAATATATGAATGTGTATGGATTTGAAAATATTGATTATATTAATGGGGTGTTTTGGAGATCTAAGCCCGTACATATTACCCCAAAAGTATAGGTTGAGACCCCCCTCCCTTGGTTCAATGTAAATCACATTATTTGGACACTCCAAAGCGGGTGAATTGCCTAGTAAGGTTATAAAAAAAACAAAACGAAATCAAGGTCCTCTTTCTGTCCTATTTGTATCTTTGAGAAATTCACAGCAAATGTGTGTCAAGTTGAACCGAAAACACGGCGAATAGCTCGAACTGATGTTTATTACATCGTATTTATAGCACCGTTTGGGTACAGTAGTAAATGCCGGCACAAACATTTCGGGTGGGGGTGGGTGTTTAAGAATAAATATAAAAAGGCGAAGTAAACATATTGTTAATCGTAATAATAGTCCAAAAAACCAAACTAATACAAAATCGAGTGTAGGGCAACACGGGACTTCAAACAAAAGCGAAGGCAGGATCAGGTGCCATGGAGGAGTGAAGCACCTCTGCTGACCGGTCCGCCGTGAACACCGTAGTCGAAACAAGTAAACGGGGTACCCGCGTCGATCAATCTAGCACGAAAAATGAGGTCTTACAAAGGGTAATGAAACAAATCAGTCAACAGATGACTTAGTGATAATTTGTAATCACACAAGGTCATTATAGCGACCGTAGAAATTGCGAAATGAATTACTTAATACGAGATTCGTTATAACCCTGCAACATCAAACTTTTTTTGGTTAGTAGATTGGCCCTCGCTTTAAAAAATCTCATATCGCATGGGCATGCCTTGCGTTCAATCAACTGGGAGATATACACACCATAAGCAGGTGATAGTGGTATGATGGAACACGGTAATGTAACAACGAGACGGATAATGTAACAATTTTGTTAGCAAACTGTAGCACGAATGGACGTTTTATAACAATTTTCCTTTGTTACATAGCGTCGCCATTTTGAGTTCGCTTTGTAAACAAATTTGTTAACTACTTGCGGGAACTGTACCTTTTTGGAGTAATTTTTTGGGGGTAGTTAAATATATTTGTAGATGCCTTTCAATAATTGTGTTTCCTGAGTGAGTAATATAGGTGTATGGTTTTCAATATTTGTTTATTCGATCTTTAATTTAGGTTGAGAAATCATAAAAGTATTTCTTAATTCAGTGCAGAATTTCGCATGACATTAAATTTTTTTTTCGTTATGTTTTAATTGCCGTCCATGAAATATGAATGCAGAAGACAACAGCAAAGAGTATAGTGATTATTGTAGGCATTAAACCTCTTGAGAAAACAGACCGTCATTTGCTGGTCAAATAGCCTGTATCCTTTATAAGCTCACAACATGATAAAAGGAATCTACAAGACTTTATTTTCCCAAAAAACAAGGTGCAGTACCTGCAGCGGTATGCAAGCAATTAGTTACGTACCGTAGCCCATCTGCCAGCACGGTATGTAACAATTTTTACAAATGCTTAGTTTGAATGGTCGAACGCTATGCAACAATATATAAATATTGCATGTAGTTGAGGGTAACATTGAAAATTTCACCCCGAGAAAAACAATTGTCAACCGAGGCGTAGCCGAGGTTTGACAATGGTTTTTGCGAGGGGTGAAAATTTTCAATGTTTCCTCACTATATGCATATTTATTTTGTTTATACTGAATGTTAATAAAAACAACAAACCGTTTCGTCTGTTGACGTTGATCACTGTCATGCGATGTTTCGTACATGCATTCTGGTAATCGCGTTTTTTAATCACAAACGCTCAACGACGTCGTCTAACAATCTACGGCGAACCGTGCGCGCAATAATTGACGCAGGTAACAATTTTTCAGAATGTTACCCCGTCGTCAAGCCAATGTTTCCCGTTGCTAGATACTATCACCCTGGAGGGTGGTTTTCATTTCTGAGGGAAATACAGTATGTTTTGTCACTGTTCCCTTACGCAATCAGATTCGAGTATTTCACATGAAAGTAATAACAAAGAAATTGTTGTTAGCATAACGTCGCCATTCGTGCTACAAGTATGTAACAAAATTGTTACATACTGTCTCATTGTTACATACCGTGGTCAATTCATTGATGGAACACGGTATGTACCGTGGTCCATGCAAGTGGTACATTACTACATAGAAAAGGAAAGTTGACGATTGCAAAGTCAAGTCCATCACGTTTATCATATATGTTAGTTGTCAGTCTGCCATTAGAGTCAATATAATAAAATATCCAACATATGAAGCAAGATTCTGTCCAAGATTCTGTGGTGTCCTTTATTGTCGAGTTCGTCAGGATATATTAAAATGGACATAATTGTGAATAATGATTGTAATTGATAAGACATTCGTTTTATTACCTATATGTATAGGTTGAAGGACACGAATCAAACTGGGAGATATACACACCATAGCAGGTGATAAGTGGTATATATACTATGTAGAAAGGGAAAGTTGACGATTGCAAAAGTATAAACTCATCACGCTTATTCATATAAATGTAGTTGTCAGCCTACCATTAAAGTCAATGTAAGTAACAATACCAAAATATGAAGCAGATCTGTCAGATTCTGTGGTGTCCTTTATATCGAGTTCTTCGGGACATATCAAATGAACATAATTGTGAAAATATGATTGTTAAATTGATAGCACATCATCTAATACCTATATATGGTAAGGTTGAAGGAACACTGCAAGTTTTTTTGTTTTTATCCCGTAACAGTCTTTGAACAAATTCCTGCTTCGTATGAATAAAAATAAGTCTGCAATAAGGGGCACATAGGAATACCAACAGATGTTGGAAAGACATGGTCTCCAAAAGACTACATAGGAATATTATCTATAAGAAATCCCAAGCATGCTCTTAAATATCTACTTCAAGAGTACTTGTGTGAGCAATCAAAGCATTATCATATACAAAATTCCAAAGTACTGTCTAGACTTGGGTCCAGAGCAATATTTGGTACCTTGGGTACTCCAAACATCAGTGTAATCATATGTGTTAAAAACCGTTCTTTAAATATTGTATCAATGCCGATTTTAACTCTCGATTCGTGATCGCCTCCCAGTCATGAATAGGCTTATTGTACGCAAAGCTCACCCATTATTGAAATACAATATCACCTCGTTATTTCAGAGCATCGATGTGACATCATAATAACCATTTTATTCCATCAATTAGAAAATGAAGTGATTGATCAATTAATAAGTCAATGTCCTTTTATTGCCCTCCAAAAGATACCTAAATGTATGAAATTGAATGCTGTTTATGTACAATCTAAAGATTTTTTTTCTTATATTGAAACATCACAAATAGTAGCCAAGCATCAATTGTTGTCATTGTGATCGTATTTGCAGGTTTTACTGTAAGCTAACGTTACCACTTTCTGTGTTCCACAAATTCCCATTCATGATTTTTGATTGAGCAACATGCATACCTAGATCATCATGGACGCTGGTTATGCTCTAGGTGATCAACACGAAGGGGCAATTGTTTCAATGTTAGCTAAATACATTTGATTAGTTGATGTGCTATCATTATGAGTCGGAGACATTGCTACTCTCAGTCAAGGTGTGGAGAAATGATTGTTTATTTCTGGTAGCATTTTTTCCCGATAGTGATGCAACGACTACATCCTGAGTCCTATGTTTTACCCCAGGTTCCGCTTTTTGTGTTTTCCTCATGATCCGCTATTTGTGTTTATACCAGGATCCGCTTTTTGTG
>CAJDSM010000976.1:0-16184 GCA_903981925.1 Ostrea lurida | reverse complement strand
GCAATAGGATACAATAATTTTCATCATTATGTTATATCATTTGACATGCCATAGTAATATATCTGCTGAAATTCGTCCTCTTATAAAATTTGTTATCATGAAATATTATGACATACATGTAAAAGCCGCTCCCATCACGGGGCTCGAACGCACGACCTCCCGCTCACGAGGCGAGATATTAATGACCTCGATTGTCTTAAAGATAATTCAACAATTATGAAAGTAAAACTATAAAAGTACCAAACACTTTAGTCATGTTCAATTTGTCATCAGAACGAACGGGGAATATTCTGAATCCATCGTATTTAGTGTGTTTTACCTCAATACATAATATTTGACATTTAATATCGTTATGGGGTTTTGGATATCCATGAGCTCTTGCCCAACAGGATTAATGCATCTTGACATGCAGCAAGAAAACATGTGGTATACAATATGTTATGTGGTAACAGTTGTGGATTATTTGCTAGTAAGACGATAGATTATATATAGGGGCGACAAAGATTATATATAGGGGCAAACACTTGCGTACGGGTACATGTATTGTCTTGTTCAACATCTAATTATAGACATAAAAGTACATGTACCAAACACTTTAGTCATGTTCACTTATACATCAGGACGAACGGGGAAACGTTGACCGATCATTCTGAATTCATCGTATTTAGTATGTTTTACCTCATTACATAATATTTGACATTTAATATCGTTAAATGTAATTATGGTCTCATCTCTGAAATGTCATGTTGGGATATAAATCATAAATGCACGATACAGGGGTGTCATTTATTGGTTTATACTGCCGCTGAAAGCTCGACGATGGCATCCAAAATGTGTTTGGTTCTTTGCTTCCTTGCGTTCGAAGTTGGAGTCGCTTATGGTACGTTTGTTTTATATAGTCTACATTCAGAACTATATCAGCATGCGGTTTTAAGAAATACATGTATATTAAAACAGCTATCCTTATATCTTGTGGATAATCTCTACGATTTAAGATCACAAGAAAGCTAAATAAATACGTAATTTCCGAGAAATCGGCTCTTTTGTGATTGAAGTTTGTTTAGTATTCTACTAGACGCTTGGGTGGATACAGGGTGTGTACTTATATGACAATAAATGTGATTTATATTTGCTGGTGGTAATCATTAACTGACAATATCACTGGTCGTCTTGAACACGATCGAAACAAATAAATAGATATGGTAAGTTTTGTTTGAGCTGTTTTATTTACATATACAAATATTTATAAACTTTCGAAATTTGAGTTTCCTTTCAGTTCGGGTGATTTCATGTAAGCATCATCCTGTCAGCAATATAATTATGAACGCAGCGATAAGCATAAGCCATTTGTGCCCATCGCGTGTGGACAAATCAACAGAGGAAAACAACTATAATAGGGCAACTAGGAATTTCCGTATTGAAGTATGTTTAATCAAGGTTATCCTTAATTTCTGTGGAAACGCGGGGTTATTCATATTCGGGTTTTTTTTTGCCCCCGCGTTTCTGTCCACCTCTCATCTAAACCTGTGGGAATCCGACCCACTTCGATTTGATTTTTATTTCAGGTTATATGCGATGCGAATCGCTAGAAAATGTACCTAAATCAGTCCAGTAATTATTCATCTTGAAGTAAATCCAACTAAAACCACCCAATTCTAAACAAAATAATCTATAATCGTCGTCATTTCAACCCATGCATCTTTTCCTCCGTTAAACTTCGCATCCATGATAAACAATGTATCTTGCGCATGCGTCACCTAAATTACAGATGATAGCTAGAGGGATAAAATGCTTTACTTGCCGTAAATCGCTTGGAAATCGAACATTGTTCTCACACGCGTTGTATTTCGGTGAATGCACATAATTACGAAAATTAGGAATAACGGGAAGCAACTGAAATTAATAACAAATTGGGAACGGTGCAATTTAATACAATAAAAATTAGATTTAAGTACAGAGATTTCATGATGTTAAGGCAATAAAGGGGGGTTGGAATATATTTGTTCTTGTACATTGTATAATTTGTTACCGGGTACCTGTCATCTTAAAGTGTGGGTAATTATCTAGGGTGGACTTTAAAAATATATTGCCCAAAAGGTGTGGACCTTGAATTTCCTTGAAATGAGTAGCTCAGGGTGTATGGCTAACGGTCTATTTGTGTTCAAGCTATCTATTGATCATTTAAGGATGCTGTGCCCTGACTTTGCAAGATCTTGTAAATGCTTTAATTTCATTTCTGAGGAATCATACCACGAATCGTATATGTTATTGGTTTTAATTCAACTGTACCCGAAGTAATACGTTTTTGGTTTCTCATTTCGATCCAGATTCCTCGAACATTGTATGTTGTTGACATTCCGTCGAAGTATGGTAGAGTTAGCGTTAGTTTTCGTATTTCCAGATGAGAGCATTTTAATGTGTATTTATTGCCGAAATGTTCCTTAGCTCTGGAAATGTTGTCTAGATGCTTTAATATATTTATCAAAGTGTTTTTTTTCATTATCAACGCCTCATAAGATGATAAACAAGTAAGATCAGCTAATAACCTACATGAGGACAATGTTGGTTGCGTCTGCTGTCTGATTTCACGTAATCTATTGTGTATTCCAGTTAATTTATACTTACAGTTAAGTAACGCAGCATCATCAGAGTGACAACACATCTTTCTTTTATTTTTATGAACGTTAATCCTGTTTTTTGTATTTTGAATTTCACCTTGTACGGCAGCCTGCTCGGGCACAGTTTTTTGACAGAACTTGGTTGTACGCCGTACAGCGCTGTGATGGTTGAGCGGTGCCGTACAGGTCTGCATGGTTGCCCGGTACCGTCAGCGATTCTTATTGGTTTTAGTATGTAGGTGACCCTCTCCAAAAGTTTATATATAGGCGGTGTCACACAGTTGTCCGGCAGATAATCCGACGAGTTGTCAGGTCGCGGATTTGACAGCAAATATACAAACCAGATTTCCACCCACTCTCTCACAAAACCAAGTGCCAGGTGAGAACCCTCTTATTGTCGATTGTCTCCCAACACACTGGACAGCTGATATGGGAAATTATACATTTAGCTAATGATGCTGCTATTACTTTTTACCCCCCCCCTTTTTTTTTTTTTGTTATAGCTGTACGGTATAAGTCACCTCTGAGATACTTTGTTAAATTGTTATATATGACTGTATTACTGGATAAACGATGTTTAATTTTACAAAATCTTCTTGTTTTCCCCTTGCTACCAAAGGATGAGGATAGAAAACTGCCAGTTCTTAATTGGAACCTCCTTATTAGCTTGGGCCATTCCAGGAGCTTACAATTTTGGTACGGTATAACGTCACCTCTGAGATCTTTGGTTTAATAATTGTTACATATAATGACTGTATACTGGAATAAACGAGGAATGGTGTTACTGCAGGAAGAAATCTTCTGTCTTCTCCTCGCACCGAAGTAACGATTGAGGATAGAAACACTGCCCCGTCCTCATTATTATTGTTGTGACCTCCCTTCTTAGCTTTGGGGCCTAGATGTACCAGGGAGACAAGTACCAACCTTGTTTTGGTGTCAGAAGTGGCGACGTCCTAAAACATCACCCTACACTAGGCATCCTGTGATAATGATAACGGCACATTTCGTTAGGTAACCCGGCTCAGCCTGTCCCAGCATGATGTTGGTAATAGTAGTCACCCACCCTGACCCTATGTGACATATCTTATGTATATAGTGTTGTTTATATTTTTTATATACATCTTTTTTTATACACCTATTACTGTTAATCTCCAGTAAGATGGCAACAGCTCCATCTCCTGACTCTGAAGTACAATTTCGAGTTGACGATAATGAGATAGGCCAAGGTGACCAATTTCTGTCCCTTTCCCCTAAGCAATCAGAGAGGCCCAGTAACACTCCAATTCCCAATGTAGATCCTGACCATGAAACATTAGTACTTCCTCCAGATACTCTCTCTCCCGGAAGACCAGAGCCCTTGAGACCGTGTTTATTGTGAAGCCTGAATCCTACAATGGTAAAGATGACTGGGACGTGTATATTTCACATTTTCAAAATTGTGCCGAGTTAGGCAGATGGTCTGACCGTACTAAATTGCTATTCCTTGCCGCAAGTCTGCGTGATCAGGCCAGAACTTACTACATGAGTTTATCCCCAGAAGACAAACAGTCCTTTCAGTCTCTTGTTCATAAATTGAATCAGAGATTTGGCAGTAGTAAAAATCAAAACAGATGGCTTTCCAAACTTGAGATGAGACGACGCCTTCCAGGCGAATCTATAGCCGAAGTTGGTGATGACCTTCGACAGATGATGAGCCGTCGCAGTACTCATGCCAAAGAGCACCAACCACAATTGAGGATGTCCTCGGGCCAAAGAAGTTGGCACTGCCCAAATAACATATAAGATGAAATTTCACTTTGAATTGAAATGCAGGTGCATCGACAAAGACTGCAAGAGCAGTGGCGTATATCGGGTTTTTGTAATTCGTTCAGGATGTATGAGATATTATGATATCCCCATCCTTTTTCACAGAGGTGCCAATATTGATATCATCAGCAACGCCACTGACGCGCTGTGGTAATCAACTGGCAAATAGGGTACGCTGGGAATTTAGTTGGTTTTGAATGGGATCAGCTAAGACCTGAACCAAGAAAGGAGGGAAAGACAAAGAGGAGGAACGACGCTCCTTTGTGCGCAAAACCGCTATTTTTCAGGCGACGTCGCCTTGTGAAGGCATGTGTGCAGGAATCTAGAGAGCCCCTTCCACCACTCGAATGAATCTACTTGCTTTTTCGTGAGCTATTTCTCAACACTTGACCCCAGTATGCATGATAGTTCTCTCTTGCCACTTTCAGATCACCATAAATCTACAATACCAAACCCCCGAAAATACTACACCAATCACATATTCTAGCTCACCCCAAAACAGAGAAAGTATCATGGGGTAATCCAACTGTTGCACACGCGCTGCCTTAGGCCAAGAGCCAGCGGAATCTGAAAAGCCTACTTCTGTTTTTTACACCCGAGGAGGCCACATAGGGGAAGTGGGTAGCCAATGGGATAATGGATTTTATACCTGTGCAGTTGTTAATGAACATGAAATAAATTTTCTAGTTGATAATGGATCGACAGCATCCCTCATTTCTAAAGGTGTCTTTGATAAGTTGCAGTCTTGTTGCACATGGCAGCCAACAACCCTTCACATAGCAAATGTCAATGATTAGGTTCCACCTGCCTCTCCGTTGCGTTGGGTAAAACATAATTACCAGCATCAATTCATCATATGTGACATCAACCAAGATGATCCTAGGCCAAGACTTTCTACTGAAACCATGTGCAGAGAATTGATACAGACGAATCGTTTTGCTCACTTGCTGCATGATGAGATCCAATGCTGGTTGGTGGAAAAGAAGATCACACATGTCGAGTCCTTGTTCCCAACGACTACATCCAATGCTGTGGCTTTAGTGATCAGTTAACATACCATGCGCTGAGTACTAACGTTAGTCTCATTGAATCAAATGCAGAAAATTGCGACGCCTTTGTTGTGTTTCTGAATTGTGGACCTACAAAAACAGAAGGACAAGCTGACCATCAATGTATAATAACTGGTCCAGAACTGTTACTCTGTATTCAAATCAAACAAGTAGGTACCTGGGTCTCTTACCATCCGAACCACAACATGAGAGTTCCATTAGAGCAGTATCTCATTCTGTAGACAATGTAGGCACCATACCTGATCATCTCCAAGATTTGTTAGAAAGGAGCTCAGTATTCCTGAACAGTGATCAAGCTGGTGCTCTGAAGAACATATTGGTCAAGTATAGGACGGTCTTCTCTGAATCTTCTGAGGATATTGGTCGAACCAGCTTGGCGGAGCATACAATAAATACGGGTACCGCTCTGCCCATTCGACAGCCTAGTAGACGACTTCCAATTGGTAAGAGGGAGATAGAAAAAGAGGAACTACGGAAAATGATAGACAGGGGAATAATAGAACCTTCAAGCAGTCCTTGGGCTTCCAACATTGTTTTGGTTGTCAAGAAAGATGGCAAGGTAAGATTTTGTGTAGATTATCGACAGTTAAATGACGTCACCATTAAGGACGCTTATCCTCTTCCCAGAGTAGATGAGTGCCTCGACTCCCTTGCCAATTCTAAATGGTTCAGTTCTATGGATCTCAATTCTGGCTTCTGGAACAGCATTTAATACCAGTCTTGGTCTCTATCAATTTACTGTGATGCCTTTTGGACTAGCCAACTCTCCCTCTACTTTCGAGCGTCTCATGGAGAATGTCCTCAGAGGTCTTCAGTGGCAAGAATGTCTTGTCTATATGGATGACATCATAGTCCCTAGAGGTTAGAACTGGTCGCATCTGTATATGGTGACATCAAAGTTTCTCTGAGAATCTTGAAAGACTTGAACTCATATTTCACCGTCTCGTCTACAAATCTAAAACTGAAAACTTCAAAATGTACTTTCTTTCAACAAGAAATCAAGTTTCCTGGTCATGTGGTGGCTGAGTCTGGTATCTCTACAGATCCTGACAAAATCCAAGCAGTCAGGGATTGGCCCATTCCAAAATCTGCAAAAAGGTCTATGCTCCTTTTATGGGAGATTTGTCCAGGGATTTGCTCAAATAGCAAGACCTCCTCATGCTTTGTGTGAAAATATAAAGTTTCTATGGTCAGCTGAATGTCAAGCCTCTTTTGAATTGCTGAAACAAAAATTGACGGACTCTCCAATTCTTGCCTACCCCTTCCCAGACCTCTGTTTCATACTTGATACGGATAAAGCAGTAGGAAGTGTCCTTTCACAAGTTCTGAAAAGTAATTATAGCATACATGAGTAAGGCAATGAACAAACATGATCAACAGTACTGCGTCACCAGGAAAGAGTTTTGGCAGTCATCATATCTCTCAAATCCTTTCATTCCTATCTCTATGGTCAAAAAGTACTCTTACGCACAGACAATGCTGCCATAAGCTGGATAAAAAACCTTAAGAATCCTACCGGACAAACAGCTAGATGGCTTCAGGAGATCGAAACATATGACCTCACCATCATCCACAGAGCAGGCAGAAAGCATTCCAATGCAGATGCACTATCCCGTAGGCCCTGACGTCCCTGTGAACGTCAGGAACCGAGGAATTCACAAACTGAGAGTGATGATGAGACCAGCCAAACAACTCCTGACATACAAATATGTGCTATCACAAGAAGTGAAACATCAAAGAATATGGTTACCTCTGTAAGTGGCACAGTTCTTGATGGCTGGCAAGTGGACTCTTTCCGACAAGCTCAATTAGATGACTAAGATATTTCTCCTATATTTGTAGTTAAAGAATCCAATGAATCGCGACCTGCTTGGGAGTCTCCCCTGGATCTGGTCGCTGAAAACCATAGGGAGGTTGTGGGATAGATTAGAATATATGACCAAAGAGCACTTCGAGGAAATGGCGGTTTTGAAGCCCCCCCCCCCCCCCGAATCTTGGAGCAATCAATTTCCTTAGCCTGGATCAAGATCACTGGAAGCGTCAGGCCTAGCACTATGCCTCATCCTTAGGAATTGAGCCATCCTACATAGAATCTGTAGCCCGCTGTACTAAACCCTCCTTAAACGAGACTGAGATTTTCGCCGAATCAGATCTTTAGTCTTCCCCTGCTCCGTCATCTGCCCGAAAAGTGGTCGAGAGAACTCCTTCTGCCCTCGCTTTGGATATAAGTTTTGCTAGGGTAGGATGAAGATAGCGACAAATAAAATGATACGGGAATACAATTCAAAGATAAATGTCCAAGGTTACAATGAGGGAGATCTCGTTTGGTACTATGCCCATAATACTAATAAAGTTCCAATATCATTGGCCTGTACTTTACTTAATCTTGGAAAGGGTCAATGATGTTATTTAAAAGATAAGGCGAACGCCAAAAAGTAAACCCAAGGTCGTACATTACAATTGGTTAAAACTCTATAAAGGAACCAATAGACAAGTGTAATGTTTTGACTTTTGATACGTCCCCTAACTTTAACCAACTTGTACATATCGGCATTTCTAGGGATTATTTATTCGTTTTAATTAATAGCATGTCATATATTTTACCAACAACATCAGAATCGGTTATGATTCTGATTATTGCACTGCTAGGCGAGTTCTTTTATCGAAATCAAACATATCTATTGATCAACACCTGTTGATCTATTTTTAAGTTTTACATGTATGCTGTTAACTGCTGTAATTTACTTAACAAGAGGCCCATGGGCCCCACATTCGCTCACGTGAGCACAGCTGCTCACTAAAGACCCAGTAGTTTGGGATTTAGAATCGTACACGTTACCTATCTTAACCTATGTCGGGTGAGGCATATCTTGAACCAACTTAACTTACTCCATATCAGGAACTTTCTAAAGGGGTAAATCCACTCTTCTGGTTCAATAGAAAGATTCTTAAGATTCTCTAATCTGCAGTAAAACTTGATCCCATTGGGGAGAGCCCATCATCATAATCCCGGCAGGTCCACATAGACTTTGAAACGTCAAACTTGAATCTCCACTTTGACAACACTTGAATCTCCTCTATATCAGGAGCTTCCATGAAAATTTCAGCCTACTGGTCCCAGTGGTTCTTGAAAGAGGATTTTTTAACAGATTCCTTATAATCATATGTAAAACTTTGATTCCTAATTTGAGGCCCATCGTACCCCGTGGGTCATGATTGAACAACTTGATCCCCTCTATCGATCAGGAGATTCCATATAAATTCAGCTTTTCCTGGTCAGTGGTTCTTGAAGAAGAAGATTTAAAGAATTTTCCCCTATATAATCATATGTCAAAACTTGATCCCTATTGAGCCCCCTATCGTACCCCCGGGGGTCAGATTTTGACAACTTGAATCTCCTCTATATCAGGAAGCTTTCTCTATATAAATTTCAAGCTCTTCCTGGCGCAGTGGTTGTCTTGAGAAAGTTTAAGAGGATAGATTTTCCCTATATAATTATGGTAAAAATTTGATCCCCTATTGTGGCCTCCATCTGTACCCCCGGGGGTCTGATTTGAACACACTTGAATCTTCTCCTATATCAGAAAAATCCCATATACATTCAGCTTTCCCCTGGCCCAGTGGTTCTCTTGAGAAGAAGATTTTTAAGATTTTCCTCTATATATCACATGTCAATTTGATCCCTATGTGTGATCCCATGTACCCCCAGTCATGATTGAATAATACTATGAATCTCCACTATATCAGGACTTCATATAAATTTAGCTTTTCTGGCCAGTGGTTACTTGTTGAGAAGATTTTTTAATGTGAACACCAACCCTAATTTTTGCATTTACGTGATTACCTCTCCTTAGACAGGGCTGTCCTTCAGTTTGATCAAACTGAAGCCCCTTTACCCCAAGGATGATGTGTACCAAGTTTGGTCGAATTTGGCCCAGCCGGTTCTTGAGAAGAAGTCGAAAAATTGTGAAAAGTTAACCGGCAGAACGACGACAAAAGGCGATCAGAAATAGATGCTCATCTTACCTCGCTTCGGTTCAGGTGAGCTAAAAATGCATTTCAGTTTTATGAAATAAGCAATGTCTGCATTATGTGCATTTTTGGTATTTCATTTGTGTTTGAATATTGGCTTTTCACTCGTCGCGGTGCATTATGATGAACTTGCGGCTTATTTTAATGGATCCGCTAAGCCATATCATTTCGCCGCTTTATTTTTCATATGGTTAGAAATCACAGTTTCAAGGTAAATTATTTTTCTTTTATATTTGCTAATGAATTCAACTTATGTAGCATTTTTATATTTAATTCAGTAATTGTAGTTTTACTGATGAAGAACTACTTTCCGTTAATTTTATCCGTTTTCTTTGAACGGGTACTGTTGGTATTTTTATCGGATTCCGTTATACTTCATGTAAATAGCGTGTTCCGTTGTTCAACAAGGACTTCAGCTTTTTTCACTTTTTAAGATAAGACGTAAGTCTATCTTTAGCTAGATTTTTATCAAATTCCTGACTAAATTAACCATCTTTCATATTTCAAACAAGTTAATTTTGGATTTTGATATTTTACTCGGCGTAAATATTAGAAGTAATTATTTTAATTGGTTGATTGATTATTTACTGGTTTACGTCCCTCTCAAGAATATTTCACTCATATGGAGACGTCACCATTGCCGGTGCTCGACATCCTATGAGCAGGGAGGGATCTTTTACGTGCCCTGCCTGTGACACGGGCACCTCGGGTTTTTCCGGTCTCCTCCGAATGGACGCCCCATTCAGTCGCCTCTTACGACACGCAAGGGGATGCTGGGACCTATTCTAATCCGGACCCCCAGGGCTATTTTTAATTAGATCAACAATTTCACAAAAAATTTACGAGGCATCCGGTGAACATCTATGTTGAACGAGTACCATATACGTGATGTTTATAAAAATGTGTATCTGGTGAGACAGGGGACCGCTAATTTCTCTATAAATGCGTTATGGAAACATAGTTCCTTAAACAAGACATATGAGATTTTAAACATTTTTGTTGAAATGCTACCACAATTTCTGATAGAGATGTATCAATTAAATTTTGTCAAGAATTTCCAATCAAATGACGCAAGAAACCCACAGAATAAAACAAAATTATTTACATAGTTTTGCACTATAGTGGTGAAAATAAAAACACGTTACGGAATCATAAACATGTTTAAGCGACAGGCCATCTTACAAACATAAATTTCATAATTCCTTGTTGGGAGCAGATTTTTCCATCGTAATAATATCAACAAAACATATACTATTATTGAAAAACAGTGTTTCTAATAAAGTTAGACACGCTAGATTGAACACAGAACAAACATTCTAAATAAACAACACCGGCGACATGGATTTTTATATATTTTCTAGACTACACTTTGGAAAGAGTTATTTAAGAAATAACAATAAAGATGCTTGGAAATGGACTGTTTTAAGTTTACTTTACATCTAATTACGTAGTTGATACAACATCTTTACATACAAACACTTTCAGGAATTCAGAATCTCTCATTCTTTACAAGCGACATTGAATTCTATATAAAGTAACCATATACAGGAGAATGGCTGTAAAGCGACACCATACTATCGATCAACTGAAAGAACATCCACTAGTCCGGGACTTTTAACAGCGAAGCCAACTACTAAAAAAAAGTTGATGCTGCAGGGTTTAAACGAATCTCGTTTTAAGTCATCATTTTCGCAAATTCTACGGTCGCTATAATGACCTTGTTTGCGATTACAAAATTATCACTAAGTCATATGTTGACTGATTTGTTTCATACCCCTTTGTTAGACTGTCATTTTTCCTACTAGATTTGACTACGGGTAATCCCGTTTACTTTATTTCGACTAAGGGTCTCACGGCGGGTGTGACCGGTCAGCAGAGGATGCTTACTCCTCCATGGCACCTGATCCTACTTCGCTTTTGTCGGAGATCCGTGTTGCCCTACACTCGCTTTTGTATGTTTATTTGAATTATGATTACGTTTGACACAAATGTTACCTTCGCCTTTTTGTATAGGGTCTCAGCATCCCATGCGTGTCGTAAAAGGCGACCAAATGAGGGCGGTCATTCGGATGAGACTGGAAAAACCGAGGCCCCGTGTCGCAGCAGGTGTGGCACGAAAAAGATCCCTCCCTGCTCAAAGGCCCGAGTGAGTGCGAGCATAGGCCTACATGTATTTTGCAGCCTTCAACCGGCAATGGTGACGTTCCACATGAGTGAAATATCTCACGTTTAATTGTTTTTACGTCCTACCGAGAATATTTTCACTCATATGGGGATGTCACCATTAGTTAATTAAATATTTTTTTTTAATTTCATAGTACTTATTTTATTGATAAACCATTATAATATTATTAATTAAAAAAATTTTTATTATTGTATTTAAATCAGTATCATTGTACACACATGCGTTGCATGTGTACCATCTTATTTTACTACCCGTGGGGATCCGGGTTAGAATAGGTCCTCAGCATCCCTTGCGTTTCGTAAAAGGCGACTGAGATCGGATGAGACCGGAAAAACGAGGCCCCGTGTCACAGCAAGGTGTGCCACGTATAAGATCCCTCCCTGCTCAAAGGCCCTGAGTGCCGAGTATAGGTCAAATTTTGCAGCCCCTTCACCGGCATTGGTGACGTCTCCATATGAGTGAAATATTCTCGGTGGGACGTTTAAACAATAAATAATTAATCAATCTAATTTTACATTATTAATTAAGGTCTTCCGTTTCCCACGGAAGACCTTATTAGTGATTCTTATGTTTCTTTTTCTCTTTATTATTATTAAGGTCTTCCGTTTCCACGGAAGACCTTATAGTGATTCTCTTTTATTATTATTATTGTTCTTTTTCTTACCGATTTTGTGCACGCGATTTCTCGGAATTGGCGCGATGGATTTTCATGAAACTTTCAGGAAATATTCATCATAAATTTTCTAGATCCTTTTTTTTTCATTTTGCAAAACTCACTTCGGTCTGAGTTACGTCCGATTTTCCGTTTTTAAAATGTCATATGTCCGCCAGGTTTCTCCTACGGTTTAAGATTGAGTCTTCAAACATTCAGGGATGATATATCGTGAGATGTGGTGTGCATTAGGTATAAAGGTTTTGTTTTCGGCACTTCCGGTCGTCACCGGAAGTGAATAAAAGAAACGTGAAATTTCAAATTTTAGTTTCGGAAATGATTTTTACCAATGGTTATTGGGTGTCTTTTATAGTTTCAGAAAATATAAACTTTGCCGGAAGTTAATACAGCAACTTCCGTTTTTCGAGAAAATCCTCAAAAATGAGTAATTTTCATCCTCGTATATCTCGCTTATAAATCAGAAGATTATTATGATTTTTATACATATTATGTGCAATAAACATCTCTTGAGTAACGTTTAATATTTTTGCGAAAATCACTTCCGGTCGTAAGATATGGCCGATTTGCCATTTTTTAAAACAAGATTTTGTTAAGTCATTTTCTCGAAAATCATTAAAGATTTAGAATTTAAACTTTCAGGGATGATAAATGGCAAGAATAAGACATCAAAGAACATATCAAATTTATTGCCGTCACTTCCGTCGTCCACCGGAAGTAGTCTAAAAATATGAGAAATTTCAATTTTTTAATTTAAAAATGTTTATCAAACAGATAAAAGACTGTTTTTTGTAAGTATCTGTCTACCGGAAGTTGATACTTCCAAACGGAAAGTAGTGCCGAAATTGGGTGTTTTTTCCCAGAAATTTAAAAAAAATGATTTTTGGATGCTACATGAGCATTGTTCAGTCATTTTATGAACTACATGAAAGAGAACCGGAAGTTGTTGAAATTCGATTCTTTTAAGCTTTTTATTTTAATTTTCAAAAAATACAGACGCTTATCGCTATCCCTCATTATGTGTTTTCCACTAATAAGATTATCACATCAAAGATCAGATCTCATCATAATCGAACGGAAGACCTACTCGTTGCTCGCAACGAGATCGAATCTAGTTATTGTTCTTTTTCTTACCGATTTTGTGCACGTGATTTCTCGGAATTGCGCGATGGATTTTCATGAAACTTTAAGGAGATATTTGTCATAAAATTTTCTAGATCCATTTTTTTTTCATTTTGCAAAACTCACTTCCGGTCGGGAGTTACGTCCGATTTTCCGTTTTTAAAATGGCATATTTGTCCGCCAGGTTTCTCCTGATCGGTTTAAGATCGAATCTTCAAACATTCAGGAATGATATATCGTCACATTGTGGTGTGCATTAGGTATAAAGGTTTTGTTTTCGGCACTTCCGGTCGTCACCGGAAGTGAATTAAAAAAACGTGAAATTTCAAATTTATTTTTCAGAAATGAATCCTACCTATGATTATTGGGTGTCTTTATAGTTTCAGAAAATATAAAACTTACCGGAAGTTAAAACGACAACTTCCGGTTTTTCGAGAAAATCCTCAAAAATGGGTCATTTTTATCCTATATATCTCGCTTATAAATCAGACGATTATTATAATTTTTTATACATATTATGCACAATAAAAATGTCTTGAGTAACGTCAAATATTTTTGCGAAAATCACTTCCGGTCGTAAGATATGGCCGATTACTATTTTTAAACAAGATTTTGTTTGGTCATTTTCTCAAAAATCATTAAAGATAAGATTTTAAACTTTCAGGATGATAAATGGCAAGAATTAGACATCAAAAACGCATTTCAAATTTATTGCCGTCACTTCCGTTGTCCACCGGAAGTAGTCTAAAAATATGAGAAATTTCAATTTTTTAATTAAAATGATTATCAAATGGATAAAAGACTGTTTTAAGTAGTATCTGTCCACCGGAAGTTGAATTTTCCAAACCGGAAGTAGTGCCAAAAATTGGGTGTTTTTTCCCTGAAATTTCAAAAAATGATTTGTGGATGCTGTATGTGCATTGTTCAGTCATTTTATGAACTATATATACCGGAAGTGTTCAAAAGAGACCGGAAGTTGTTGAAATTCGATTCTTTTATGCCCTTTATTCAATTTTCAAAAAATACAGACGCTTATCGTATTCATCATTATTTGTTTTCCACCAATAAGATTATCATCAAAGATCGGAATCTCATTATAATCGAAACGGAAGACCTACTCGTTGCTCGCACGAGATCGAATCTAGTTTTATTATTATTATTCCCCGATTATTTATTTCACTAGTTAATTATTAATGTAATCTGTTAATTAATTTTCATCAATAGATATTATAATGTTGCTTGTGCATTCTTTATTATAATAAACTCCATGTTATGCACTCAAAATCATGTTCTGTCACTTTTTTGCACTACGGGCCTTCATACGTCACACTCATTTAGCGGTTTACCTCTTGATCTTCAGAACGCTGGCACTGCTGTGCCAATATATTTATAAGGTCACAAGG
Source organism: Ostrea lurida (assembly GCA_903981925.1). Taxonomy (NCBI): domain Eukaryota; kingdom Metazoa; phylum Mollusca; class Bivalvia; order Ostreida; family Ostreidae; genus Ostrea; species Ostrea lurida. The sequence goes on along the minus strand of CAJDSM010000976.1, from coordinate 1,278 downwards.
TTTTAGGTCACATGACTCCCATTTTCAGCGCGTGAGCATCCAAATTTCAATTATGCTGTCATTATCCAGTCATTTAGCATCTTCGGTTCTTAGGATTTGGTTGATTTTTATTTTGAGTGTTAATTTATTTCCTTTTTTACTTTCGGGTATTTTATGCACGTAACATCTATTTAACTATCTCTGTATTATTATTGCTATTATAGGCATTTTAATTTATTTTCTAAAACAAATATTCCCCCTGCTACATTCGTAATTCTCTTATGTTTATAGCTCTTATATTTACTCTCACTCCCAACGCATATGTCTATTCTGATTTTATATTTACAATCTCGCAAAGGTAAACAAATAAACTGCGGCAACCTTTACCTTTACTCGCCATAAAGTAACCTATGCTATCTTTATTATTGTTGTTTTTTTACTCCCAAATTTCTGTGTTTTTTGCCTATTTTATATTTACAATCTTGCAAATATTTACTTATATACTACAAAGCTATTACTCGCCATTAAGTAACCTTTTCTGTCTTTTATATTAGTTTTATTGTTATCACCATGTTACATCATATATGTCCCGTGGGGATCCGGGTTAGAATAGTCCTCAGCATCCCCTTGGTGTAGTAAAAGGCGACTGAATGGGGCGTCATTCGGATGAGACCGGAAAACAGAGGTCCCATGTCACAGCAGGTGTGGCACGAAAAAGATCCCTCCCTGCTCAAAGGCCCAGAGTGCCGAGCATAGGCCTAAATTTTGCAGCCCTTCACCGGCAATGGTGACGTCTCCATATGAGTGAAATTATCGAGTGGAACGTAAACAGTAAATAATCAATCAATCATATTTGGATATTTTACTTATATTGACTCTCATGGCAGACTGACAACTACATTATATGATAAACGTGATGACTTTGACATCGTCAACTTTTTTTTTATTTAGTAAGTCACTATCACCTGTTTATGGTGTGTATGTCTCTATTGATTCGTATACAGAAAGGGATGCCATGTTTTTTTAGCGAGGCCACTACTAACCAAAAAGTTGGTGTTGCAGGGTTATAACGAATATCCGGAAGGTCCGTGTTGCCTACACTCGATTTTGTATGTGTGTGGGGTTTTTTTTGTTGTTTTTTTGTTGTTTTTTGTTTTTTTGTTTTTGGACTATGATTGCGTTTGATACATTGTTACTTCGCCATTTTATATCTATGTAACTGTATCAAAATATAGGCCCAACGACCTCATGACTCACATATGCGGACAATTTAATTAGGGCTTTCCACCTTTCTGTGGA
>CAJDSM010000975.1:10507-22661 GCA_903981925.1 Ostrea lurida | reverse complement strand
ACGCAGGTAATACCCCAACATGCGAGAGTGTAGGCTATGTTGTGACAGGGGTGTAAGCTACTACAAGCGAAAGGAAGGGTAGTCGAGGTAGTTTTTGCATTATTATATCAATTTATGGATTATAATTTGGCAGAAAACGTAATGCTTACGGAAGAAAGCACTCATTAAAGAACTATATGGACACAATTTATTCCCTGTACGCTTTCTAGTTTTATCAAACACTTCAACACGATTCTGACGATCGGAAGAAATGTGCTACTAGCAGCTTAATGGGCCCACGTGCATATGGTGCGCACTGACGTCAACAGATCGCAGCGTGGACAAGCGCATTGGACACTATGTTAGCTCGCACATGTTTTACACGTGAGCGTACAATTACGGACAATTGTCATACACTTGAAACGATTGTATATTAATAAACTTGATAAAAACACTTGAATGTGTTTACAACATACGTGAACGCGCAAAAATCAATGTTGTGCACGGGCGTGGTAAGGCTTAAACCTGTTCGTGCAATGGTGGTTAGACATCCTATATTAGTATTTTGGATGTAATTGCAGAAATATACTTTCTTTTTCAGTTTTTAGAGAGACTAGTTATCATGTAACATACACAATCCAGGACCATATAGTGCACAGGCCACTGAAAGTGGATCGCTTAATATATACCAATACAACATGATATGATGTTATGGTCATACCCCCCGCCCCTCTTCTTTTTTCAACCCTGATGAAAAAATAAATAAGAGAACAGTAGTTCAACGCCAACCATATTATCGAGTTTTCCCCCCGCCGATCAACCTTCTATATATGAAGTCGTTCTGTTAGCAGAGCAACATTACTACTTCGCTGGAATCTTTTTGAATTGTGAGATAGCTAGATACCATATTATATACAAGTGGTGCACTTAAAAACTTACAGGAAGTAGAAGCTGCAATACTAACCACATTCATACAATGTTCACGACACGTTTCATTGTCCCCTCGCGTATTCTACAGTAATCAAGCACATAAGATGAATTCGTGCGTAGCGGAGGAGAGCAAAGGCGTATTCGGAAGCTATCCAGTGTTCGTACACACAGAGGTGATATCTGTTTCTGTCCATCAGCAGAAGATACCGTGTAACTCAAATAATTTGTCACGGCTAAAGGCAATATCCGACAATGCCGAATATTTCAGACACTTTCACCTGTCAGACATATACGTGGTTATGAAGAGGTAATTTGTTCTAAATATCTGGACAATTAACCGTAAAGGATCTGTGTTTACTAAAGTTAAGATTTATGTTTATTTTATAAAAGAATCATGTGTTATAAGTTTTGGAACCATGATAAGCTAAACAGTAACATAGGACAATTAAAAAAGTTGCTAACTACTACATACATGTACATGGCGCGGATCTACAAGGGCTTGTGTCTGATGTTTTTCAAATATTGGCACATTTAGTTTGTATTACACACAGTAATGTTGATTTTTTTTTAAATTAACAAGTAATGAATAATCCTGATTTTGTTTCATATAGTAGCGCCACAATATTTGGCATTTGATTTGAATTTCCAAAAATTAAACATTATCATTTTATTTCCCGTCCAATAGTAACGATAGCAACAACCAGTGTGAAAACTTTAATTTTGGTAATCTAATTAAGATGTTATTGTTAATATTTAATCATATTTAGAGTAAAAATATATACTGATTAGTTTATCCAGAAAAAGTCTGTCTTCAGGATGTATTTAAGCATACAAATTTGAAAATACTGAAGCCAGGATTCAATTAAGCAATATTTACATTTACTGTTAATCCCTAATAAATATGTTGATGATAGTGTGCCTATAACTGCAAAGACCGAAATCACCAAAGTTGGTTTGGGTATGAATACAAGAACTACTTACAAGGTTTTAAAAATATGTAAATATAATGAACTCTTTTAGGTTGAAAATGTATAAAACTGTTGACAATTTGATGTTTTTATTTTCAAGAAAAAAATAATTAATACTTGGTTATTAATTTTTTTTAAAATTTGCACTCCTTTTGTGTCGTGTACGATATGACATCATGAGTGCGTAAATGTCACATTGCTGTATCTTTTTTCCTATACATTTCATTGTGACGTAACATTACTTACCTAATGGCTGTTCCATGAACCGCTAACTTCCCAAGGATTGAGCGAAAGTTTAAAAACATATATAATAAAAGCACAAACAAATGCATTTTCTAAGAATGTAAATTAAGCAATAAATGTTATGATTTATTGAAAGATGTAGTCTCATAACTGCAACGGTGTGTGCAAACAAATTTTCAATAACGCGCTGGATACCTGGTGAATACTGCAAGTTACTACATAAAATAGCAATTTTCTGTTATTTTTCAGTGAATGTAAATAAATTGAATAAAATGAAAATGATAATTCCTTTTTAATTTTTTAAAGAAACATTTAAATTTTGATTTTTAAACATTTTTCAAATGAAGAAAGTAATGAAGTTTTTATATTAATGTTTTTCTGTTTTCCGTCCACGTAACGTTATCACAAACTTGTGATGTGAAATCTGCCATTAGGGAAAATCTTTAAAAAATCTTCTTCTCAAAAACCATTGGGTCAGAAAAGCTGAAATTTATATGAAAGCTTCCTGATGTAGTGGATATTCAAGTTTATTCAAATCATGACCCCCTGGGGGTACAATGGGGCCACATTAGGGGATCAAAGTTGTACATGTGAATATATTAGGGAAAATCTTTAAACAATTTCTCATCAAGAACCACAGTGCCATAAATGAAAGCTTCCTGATATAGTGGAGATTCAAGTTTGTTCAAATCATGATCCCTAGGGGTATATAGTGGGACCACAATAGGAGATCAAAGTTTGACATGTGAATATATAGGGAAAATATTTTTTAAAAAACGTCTTCTCAAGAGCCATTGGACCAAAAGAAACAACGTTTACCTAAAAGCTTCCTGATATAGAGTAAATCCAAATTTGATCAAATCATGACCCCTAGGGTGAGGTGGGGCCACAATAGGGGATCAAAGTTTTGCATAAAATGTTCTTCTCCAGAACCACTGATAAAAATATAATAGTTTCCAATCGCGATGTACTTAGCTACATATCAAAATAAGGACTCGTAGATTACATCCCGTTGATTACTTTTATCAACCAAAAAAAAAAAAAAAAAACTATTAAATTTTAATATTTTGTGTTGATATCGAAGTTTTAAATGATCTAGAGAAAAATAAGCATAAAATATGTTATCACGTTCAAGGGGCAGGCCCGTCCCGTATTGTTACTTTCTTAACTCAGCATACTGATTTGTGGATATTGTTTCGTAACTTTTATTGTGAAGAGCTTGATGGAAATTCTTATGAAATTAGATAAAATAGATAATATGCTATTGATAAGAATGCATTTTACCTTTTATCGCCGTTCAGACGGACGTATTATGTTATGGCGTTGTCCGTCCGTCCGGCGTCCGTCCGAAATAGCTTGTCCAGGCCATAGCTCTGAACTCTTTGTAGATCTGAATAATATTTCACAGAATTGTTGCCCTGGACCTAAGGAAGTGTCATGACCTTGATCCAAGGTTATCTCGTCAAGCGTCACTACACACTTAATGGTTAAACATTTCCGGGCCATAACTTGACTGAGTGAATGGATTGCATAATATTTCACAGAATTGTTGTCATGGACAATAAGATGGTGTTTATGACCTTGAGCCAAGTGTCACTGTCAAAGAGTCAAGGTCAAAATTCACATCGTAGTTTTAACTTGTCCGGCCATAAGTTTCACTGAGTGTATGGATTGAAATAATATTTCACAGAAATGTTGGTTTACCCCAAGAAAGTGTCATGACCTTGATCCAAGTAGTTGGTAATGTCAAGGTCACAATGCAGTGTTTTTACTTTGTCCGGACCATAAGTTTTCACCGAGTGCATAGGAATGAAAATATTTCACAGAAACTGTTGGTCTAATTCTAAGGAAGTGTCGTGACCTTGAGCCAAGGCATGGTCAGATTTCAAGTCACAATGCACATAGTGGTTTTACCTTGTCCGGACCATAAGTTTTCACTGAGTGCATAGATTGGAATATATTCAGAAGTGTTGGTTAGACCCAAGATAGTTTATACTATTGTCAAGGTCAAGGTCAAGATCACATTAGTGGTTTTTAACATTGTCCAGGGCATACTTTTCAATGATCTGTCAGGAGTTCAATAATATTTCACGATTTGTTGTCCTAGAATAAGGATTGTCATGACTTGAGCAAGTCACTGGTAAAAGGTAAAATGTAACATAGTGTTTTTACCACTGTCTGGGCCATGACGGGCGTATTATACGTTTGCGTTGCTCTTGTTTTCTAACGCACAGAGTATTCCGAGTTCTTAGGACTAAATTGGACTCGTTGATTACATGTGATTTGGCGACAATTACATGTAATTCAGCAGTCACATTAGGGGATCAAAGTTGTACATGTGAATTCATTCGGAGTTATTTTTGACGCACAGTCTGTATCAAACTCTTTTACATATCTAAAATCTACCCATTCCTATTTTATATAAACACACGCTGTTTGACCCTAATTTTTATGAATTGGACTTAAAAATGAAAAAAGTTTTTGTAGTGTTTCCGAACTTTAGACTCCGTCATATATAAATTCATGGTACAATGTATTTATTTTTTATTTTTTAATATATTCTTATGTCTTCCTCATTATTTCTCTCTCTAAAACAGTGCGATATTTGGTACTATATGTTCATAATTCAAATCTGAATACTGGCGACATGATTTTGCTGTTTTATATTAACGCAGATTTTGTCAAATTAAAGGTTTTTTATGAACACAATTCCTAGTGTTTCTCACATCTCATTTTGTTTTAAACATGGTATTTTCTGTGAAACAATCTTTATGTAAACAAAAACAAGGCTCGAGTCTTGTTTACATAGTGAAGAATTGTGAGCGCTGTATCTTAGTTGTAACTCAACAACTGACACTCAAATTTTTGCTGACCATAAGAAATACCCTAAGTGAGCTTGTATCATTCAGCGATAAATTTTCAAGGTCCTCGTGCATTTGCATTTATTTTACCAAATTTTTTCATAGCAATGTCACATTTTTGTGCCAACATATATACATGTATGTATATGAATAATGAATTCATCCTAGATAAATTCAGCATTTGAAAAGCTAACACTCTGAAGACAGTTGAATTGATCATTAGAGACATTCGCTACTTGCACTTTAGTATATAGTGTAAGAAAAGCTTGCGTACACGCGCCCTCTGGCGCTGAGAGAATGCTTCGCTAGCAGTCGCAGGGGGGGAGCGCATGGGGGGGGAGGGGCGGGGGGCATCGACCATGGGATATACTAATCGAGTTTCGTCCTTTGCTGTAGCGCAATTGTTTCGGGCTCGCCTGAATAGTGTTTCCTTATCTATCTAGAGTCATCACAATGCGTATGGCACTACCATGGGACGAAAATTTCATTGCTACTAGTACCGAATTTGCTTTTAAGAAACGATACTTGCTTTTCTGCGATCAACACTTGCTCATCAATTGCAAAATTACCCCCACCCGTATTGTTTCTGAATCGACCCACCACCCAACTATTTGCCGGCTCAAGGGAGAAAGGTTATTAAAACAAATTAATTAAAATAGTCAACTCTTATTAATGGTAACGATAACTGCATCTCTATAGCCGACTGCTACCTCGTTACAACAGCCACATTTCATAGAGAAGTCGCAAATCAAAGACGTCTATTATCAAAATATGGTGAGTACTTGATAATAACACTTTATAGAATGATCACATTTGCAGACTAATAAGAGTGAGAGATGACTCAATATTTGAAAAATTCTTTTTTCATTCAAATAAAGATGGATTTTACTTAATATTAGTGGATGTACGCCGTTAGCTGATATCAATGAGAAAAATTGAAAGAATAACACGAAAATCTCTCTGCGAAAAGATGCGAAAGTAAAAAACACTACGACATCTATTCGATATGCCCATCATCGCAAAATATCGTCAAAAATAATGTGGAAATAACGATCTATGACATTTTTCTCACCTAATCTCCAATAACAATCCCGTTGCGATCGCTTCCGCGTTAACGATCGGCGTTTACGCGGGTGCAAGCCAGCAACTGTAAAACCATTGTCATTATCAATAGAGCGAGCAGAACCCCCTAACCACCCCCATTCTGGTCTTATAAGTTTTAATTTTAAAATTTGTGTAGAGAACCTCACTTTTTGGTTTAAAACTTACAAAAAAAGTTTTAACCAACATATACACAATTATTATTAAGTTATTTGATTATTTTTCTTTTTAATACTTATACAAAGTAATAAACTCACAAGTAGTATTTTTCCATCTATCAAGTTCTTTACAAAATTTAAGTAAATAAACTCAACAAAGCAATACTATAGTATACGAACAACAACCTCAAGCCTTTCCGAAAAACCGTGAGTTAATCTTTCCTTTTGACCGGAACGTAGTCGCTTGCAATTTAATTTTAAACTTACGGTATAATATTCAAGAAGCGTCATTAACACCACTAGCTAAAGCCGCAATATATTCCGTAATGTGGCCAACTCGCTTACCAAATATAGGAAATCTAATTTATAAAGAACGACCACTTCCCCATATTCTGATTTTACTATTTGTACTAAAACGTATCCATAATCATAGATCAGACTATGATAGTTTCCATCTATTTACTCTGGACCTTTTAAACACCACAAACAGCGCTCTAAAGTGTGCTTGATCAATCAGTGTATAAGCGTCTATGTCAACCCGACGTTTATGGATTCTGGAAATACCTTCTTCTTCCCCACCGGGGGGGGGGGGGGGTGTCACCACGACTATACGTTTTTGGTAAAGACGATCAAGTCCGCTGAGATTTCAAACAAACACACCCATCTATATTAAACTTGGAAATACTCGTTCATAATATTTCTGACTAATACTCACTATTTAAGTGTCCATTGATACGTGCAACTTTCCATTGAAAATAGATACTAATTACATTTTGACACACCCCCCCCCCCTACGATATTTATAGTCGCATTTATAAATCGGAAAGTATGAAACTGAAATGCATTTATCATTGGGGATTCTGTCTCACATGTTTCTTTATACTCTATAAACTAGATCTAGCATTAGTAGCTACCTGGATCTTTTTCACCAAGCTATATATTTTCTTTAAATATTCTTAACATACCACCGAAACTCATCGAACATGCTATGTATGACTTCCCAGCTCGCATTATTTTGGTAATATTATATAATGTAATTCTCTTAGAAATATCTGCACTGGTATTAACTACCTTCATGGATAGAGAAAATGAGAAAAGAGAGCATGACACAAGATTTTAAAGTGGTGGGTTCAACTTATCTAAGTTAATACCTCTCCCCCTCCCGCGCCACATCTAAAAGTAAACAGGCGCTCCATCCCTTGACATATGGAAATAAGTTATATTAATGGAAATAATTTATAATAAAAGTAGAGTTTTTTCTTATCAATATTATTGTCTATCTGCTCTTAAATACAGGACGCATCTCACTGGATTGAGTTTTTGAGCAGAGCGTGATTGTATTTGTAAATTGTTTTTGAAAGTAGCTGTTCGTGATAGTATGAATGAATTTAGCCTGAGATAAAATAATGAGGTTCCATTTATAGCATAATATGCAATTTCATACTAGAAGATTATAATTCTAGTAAAGAGAGTAGAGAGAGAGAGAGAGATGAGAGCAGAGAGAAGAGATTTCTGGAACGAAGTTATCATAGTCAGTCTTTTCTTGTCCCTCAAGGCAAGAAATTCATCTCGTCTTTTTGCCCCTGAGGGGTTGACGAATATTAATAATTCGTTTCCACGAATTACGAGAGAAGCAGGGGGGGGGGGGTTTCAGATGACGAGTCCGCATCACTTTGGATCGGTATGAGCTTCGTTATAATTAGTTCCAAAAATTACACAAAACTGAATAGGGCGACATCGCGAGAACGGTGTGTTGAATTGATTTCTACAGTTCGCTTTCAAGGGGGATGGGGGGGGGTCAGTCTTGGGAATAAAGAAAAAAAACACCATCCGAATGATCCTTATTATTTTCTCCATTGACCTCAACTTGACTTATTCTAAATTAGATCAGAAAACAATCAAACTTTTCTTCATATCGATGATTACAAGAACAAAACACTCAAATGAACACTTACTACCCCGGAAGTTGTACATAGACACGAAAGTTAGAATACAAGAGAAGATAACTCACGGTTTCGGAAGCTTATGGGCCGTTCATGTACATAATTTTCATTCTAGTCAGCGGAGATTTTATCGAGAGTCTGTCGCCTTTGCATTTTCTTTAAAACGCGGGGAAAAATCAATTAGTCACGCAATCAGTAGAACGACGAACATAGAGATTTGTTAAGACTATATCTAATGTATACGCTTTACCTGTGTTAAAGTAAAATCCAAAAATGCTGTTTAATGTTACATGTGCTACCACAAAGCTTTTTTCCGCGCCCACGCCGATAAATCTAACTCAATGCCTAAGCGAAGACGCCAACTGAAACGTCGGTCTCTGTTATGGCCAAGGATCGTCAAGCCGAAAATCGAATTAGTAAAGATTACATTTATTTACTTCTAATACGATTTTACCAGTTACGTCTATCATCTATATGTATATTTTTTCAAATGCATTCAGCGACATTTATACTATTCCATTCGTTGCATTATGTGCTACGAAGTTTATGTTATTTAAATTAGTCGTCAGGATTTTTTGCGTATAATTTTTAGTATTAATTTCTTATTCTTGTATCACTTGTAACGACATGATAATATATTTTATGTTAGTTAGTTTTCGTAAAAATGCCAACATGACATATTGAGATTTTCGGGTTGATGCACAGGTATATTCTAATTTATTCATGTGACACCTGCGCCGATTCTCATTGCTTCAAAATCTTTTAATGAATGAGATATTTTTCAGATCACTATGACAAAAAGTAAGTTAATGGACACTGCTTTGTTGCTGTAATATAGAAATATAATTATGAATAAATTAAGTTTTCGCCAGGTTAATCAGGTTTCATCGAGAATTTTAGACGTAAAATTTTCATCAATGCGCCTTGCGCATTGTGAGATTTTCCGTCTGAAAATTCGGTTGATACCTGATTCACCCGAAAAATATAGTATTCATTTTATATCACGGATTTGTACCGGAAAATCATCAAGCAGATTCGCTCGCGCATTGATGAAAATTTTACCGTCTAAATCTCGGTATACCCTATTATCACCCAAAATATAACACAAAAATAAGATTCATTACTTTATTATATGCAGTACGTGATCGACAAAGACCTCCATTCTTATAAAGATGTTTTAACCAATGAATCGGGCTAGGGTACGCGTGATAATAAATTAATATATAATCTTACCGTTCTACGAGTGCGAATGAAACAATTAAAGTTGGGTTACAAATTCATAACATTCATGCATGGACTTTGTCGCCGTGGCTATATTTACACGGCTTAGTACTTGTCACTCGAACTAGAATTTTGTAAACAAATACTTAGCAAAGATGTTTTGTAGTTGCTTTTCATTTTATAAGTTTTAGAAGACCCAAGACCCCCCCCCCCCAATTTCTGCTTTAGTAACCATAAGTAGGTACAATCGGATCAGCCGGATTAGCTTGGTTCTCTGTCCCATGCTCTGCTCCGCGTCGTCTGCTGCATTTAGTCAGGGAGCCAAGCTATGGCCGGGTCTTGCGATTGTACAGGTAAACTGAACGTATAGTTGCTTCATATGATGCATATATCATAAGTGTGTTCAAAAGCAAATTGGCCTAACTGGTCTTGGTAGATATTTTTTTGGAGTGTTATAATTCGCTAGGTGTATTTAGGAAGACAGTGGATGAAAAGTGGAGGTGGAGGAAGAATGAATGGGAGGCGAGATAGAATAAGAGAGTGGGGTAGGGGGAGGGGAAGGGGGAGGATGGTTCCTCTTGACCCCCACTTTGAGCTAGAACACTTATACAATGTGAATAAGTAGTAGCCAATTTTAAACACGATTGAAAAACTGGTAGTTTCTCAGATTTGATGTTGATGTCATACTTTGCTTTGAAGGTGGGAGGTCAAGAAGACTCCAATGTATACATCGGCCAGAAGCTGAAAAATGCGGCTGCTGTTGGAATCAACTCCAGATACGTGAAACTGCCACAGACGGTCACACAGACACAGGTAACTCTTTCTTTACAGAATAGGATGGAATCGGATTCTTGCATGCCAGAAAAGATGATTTAACGAGTCCGGACGTTGAATTGCATTGCGACTGTCTTTCGTTATATATTTATGAATTCATCAAAAAATGATTTAATTTTATTTCACGTGATCACCTAGCGCCGATTCTCATTGGTTAAAACACCTTTTAAGAATTGAGGTGATTTTTGATCACGTACCTGAACAAGTAAAGTCTAATGGACATGGTTTTGTTGTTGTAATATAAAATTAAATGATAAGAAATAAATCTTATATTTTTTCGGGTGATATGCAGGTTATCACCGAGATTTTAGACGGTAAAACTTTTCTAAACTTTGCTATTCTAAAATATGGTGATACCTGCATCACCCGAAAAAATATAAGATTCATTTCTTATCTCCTTAAAAACATTATTCATTTGAAGTGACGGTAATTAGTTTGATGTGCGTTTTAAATGAATCACAGTTGAATTGCTCACATTCATTGTTGTGACCATTAGAAATACCTTCGTTACAAGATATAATTGAATTTATGCTAATTTTCCATCTTATCTGCAGTAATATCACTAACAAGATGAATGAAAAATTTAAATTTCAGCTGAAGACGCTACTTTAAACTGAAGAAACTTGTACAGCTTTTCTGCAACTGGGATATATGGCAAATACAAATATCCTGAGTGGGAATGATATTTCAGGGTAATATACATTATGTGCCTCGTGATATACTTATATATTTCTGTCAATACACATTTATTAACGTTTCAAGGTTTTGCAAAGAAAATGTATTGATATACCGGTACTCTAATTTTAATGTAGTGAAGTTAGCATTATATAATTCACTGAAAATTGTGCATTAAATGATGTATTTTTATGTCTACGCAGGGAATAAGAGGGAAACTAAAGGCTGATGTTGAGAGCTACAAAGACAATGCTCCAAACTTTTTACCTGGGCTGGCGATAGTACAGGTAAATTGGACTTAATTGCTTACATATGATGCATATATCATAGCGTGAAGCAAAGTGTATCGGTCTTGGTAGAACGTATTTCAAAGTTGTAATTAGCTATTTGGAAGAAAGTGAGTAAAGAAGAAAGATTGTAAGGCGAGATAGAAAAAAAGAGTGTTTTTTGGGGGGTGGGGGTGGGGGGGGGTGTATAGGCCCCTAGCTCTTTACCCTACCTTGAGCTAGAACACTTATACAATGAATATAGGGAGAAGCCAGTTTTACACACGACTGAAAAAATTTATAATATTACACCGATATCATCGTCGGAAACCCACGGCCAATCTCGCATGTAGTTACGCTCACGCTCAATAATCGTATGCAAGATTGGCAGTGGGTTTCCAACCATGACCCGATATGATCCGTTTTTGAATGGTATGACCTGTGGAGATGATGTTGATGTTATACTTTGCTTTGAAGGTGGGAGGTCAAAGAGATCCCAATGTATACATCGGCCGAAGCTGATAAATGCGGCTGCTGTTGAATCAACGCCAGATCGTGAAACTGCACAGACGGCCACACAGATTCAGGTGACTCTTTCTTCACAGAATGGAATGAAATCGGATTCTTGCATGCCAGAAAAGATGGTTTAATGAGTCCGACGGCGTTGAATTACATTGCGACTGTCTTTCGTTATATATTTATGAATTCGTAAAAAAAATTTTTTTATTTTATTTCACGTGATCACCTAGCGCCGATTCTCATTGGTTAAAACACCTTTTAAGAATTGAGGTGATTTTTGATCACGTACCTGAACAACAAGTAAAGTCTAATGGACATGGTTTTGTTGTTGTAATATAAAATTAAATGATAAGATCTAAATTCTATATTTTTTTTCGGTGATATGCCGGTTATCACCGAGAGTTTGACGGTAAAAACTTTTCATCAATGCATTGATGAGTTTACCGTCTAAAACTC
>CAJDSM010000974.1:658-23704 GCA_903981925.1 Ostrea lurida | reverse complement strand
AAAAGAAGAAGGAGAGTCCTTAGATAAGTATCACCTTATAATCCTTATCAACTAAGATCCATATCGCTTAAGAGAAGAAGTCACTTCTCTATCCAAAATATAGGTCCTTTATCCTATAGTGCCCCAATTAGCATCCTTTTAATATTAGATCCTTATTCTCTTAACAGTCTCTGTTATCCTTATCCCTAAGTAGTCGCAGTTAGTCAGGGGGCGCTTATACCGTCATTACACTCAAGGTTGCCTTAGACGTCATACCTCTATCAAGTATAACACTCCTATGTCCTTATCCTTTTATAATCAATTAATCACCGTCATTATTTAGAGTCCATATCCTATCCCTAGATCATATCGCTCCTTATCCCTTTTACCTCCCTATACAGTCCATTAATACTACTATATCCCATATAATAGTCCCCTTGATCTTCACCATTCACTATAACATAACAGTCTCGTAAACTTTGATTTCTGCTAAGGTTCATTAACGTCCAATGTATACCGTGAATGAGGGTTGCTCGCGTACATAAACCGTACCTTAATAATTGAAGTCTCGTAGCCTCTTGGTAAGTGTTCTCAAACAACCAAATGAAAATAATTTCGTAAGAAGCTTTCGTTTCCAAACCCCGGAGAACCAAGTTGGCCTATGAACACTAGTCCCTTATGCCTTATTAGGTCCTTATCCCATTCATAATCGTGTACAATATTTTATTGAGTCCATTATCTTAGTAAACGTCAGCCCTCACAATTTAACAAGTAAGTCCAATTTTATAGTCCTTATCCAAGCTCGATAGTGCCTATTTGTGCGAAACAATATATGCTCTCATTATCACAGAATTAAGTCACTTCTAAATTCTGTTCGCCTGGTTTAAATATTAAGCGTAAATCGTTGTCGTGCTTATAAATTCATAAGTAGTACCTATTATCCATTTTATACTTCAGTCCATACCTTATCCTTAATCGATATAGGTCCTTTTATCTCTTATAGGCGCGCTTATCCTTATATTAGTCCTTATTAATCCTTAAGTCACAACTAATAGTCCTATCCTTTATATTTAGATTCTCCGTTATCCTTTTATAATCCTTTATACACATATATCCATGACTCTATTTAAAATAAACCTATTTACTCTCCGCCCTAATCAAAGGCTCGGTGAAATCATACAATTCTCTAGTAACTCATTTTACCATTATATAATCCAGTACGTCTGGGGGCCTGGAAACAATAAACCTTACTTCTCATAATCCTAAATCCATATATATCTTACCGCACTATTTCTTAGTAATTAAACCCCTTGTCCTTTACGAATCTTTCAAAAGTCTTTATAGAGGACATATGTATGCGATATAGGTACTACTGTGCGATGACACATAAACGGGACCCATACAACCTCAGTCAGGAGAAACCGTTGATAAACAGTTCTAGTTATCACTAGCGAGGGGCCGTAAGAATTGCTTTGTGTCTTCTACTTCTAGGCTGTGGGTTACTGTCAGATAAACCACCTGGAAATAGCGAACCACAAAGGTCGTTTGTGCGCGAAGGTGCAAGTTCCTATCATAAAAGAAACCAATTAACAAACAATAAACACATCATTTTGGCAATAGATACAAGTATACGTAGCTCGCTTTCATCTGCGAAACATAACAATGTTGAAGCAGGTTCTATCCACTTGCTTAAACGTGCATTACCTCTTAAGTATGTAATTGCGTAGCGCGTGTTCTTATCGTGATCATCTTTGAGCCCCGTGCTAGATTGGAGTGCGTGGCCGCTGCTCAAATAATGAGTTGAAGAAAGAAGAATAATGCTCATTGATAGTAATAGGTATTTCTGTAAGAACAAAAGAGAACAGAAACGAAACAAACAAAAAGTCTACAATAGACGAACGGAAAGTCGGTGTAAAGGGAGAGTATGAATCCTAAAAAGGCTCGAGGCTCCTATGTCTAATCCTATTCGAGACCACGAATACATAAAAGTTTGAATCAGTTGATTTCAAAAAGACACAAACTGTTGTCTTAAAATTGTATATCAGGGGTGGAAATCTCTGATTTACCATCTTCGCAACCCTAAGCTTATCTTCTTAAACCTCCGGTCTTTGATGTAAATATTTCATACTTACCAACAGGTCTTATTCATTGAACTCTGTAGTGTTGTTAAAGGTCGTTTTAAACTACCGACAAATCTTCCGACGTTCGGATTTTGGGTCAATTTTTTGATCTTGTTCATCCTAGGTTTTTTCCGTTCGACTCTTTGGATTTAGTAATTTTTTAATGGTGTTCTTTTTGTGCCCGTTCAAAGAATAATAAGCTGGTTCCATTCTCTTTGGAGTCCACGATAGTTTTCACCTAAGCAAGAATCAATAAATTATCCGTCCCACATGCCGCCCGTCTCCTGATTCAATCCATCTTTCCTGCAGACCAGTATCCTATTTCTATCTAAATGCGATGATATATAAATGAAAGTCCTAAGTTCATAGATAATATTGGTGTTTTCACACTGAACCTCAACTAGGTCAAAAATGTTGATCTTCTTATTGCAGGTTACACAATAGGATGTTTTATATGTGGGTTGTAAAATGTAAACGTAAGTGACGAAGGCGGGTAGAAAATTGTCACTACGGTTTCCATGCGCTGCTGCGCTCCCCTTCATAGTGACAATTATTTGCCCGCCTACATCGTCCTTCTGTGACATAAAAAACAAATATTTAAGTACCTATTGGTGTAGATTCATACTTATACAGTGAACAGGTAATCTAATGATGGCTGTGTGTTAAACTGGGCCACCCTAACCAATAGCTAAACACAAATCAGCTTATGTGGAAATTCAAGGGGTATGAGTAAACCGCAAAATGAAAAGTGTATAGGCTATCATTGCGGCGCTATTACATGATGAATTATTATTGTGCAGGAATGATGGTGTAACACCTGTGACACATTCTTTTGTAATGTTCTCTCTGTAGTTTTGTAAAAAAGACCCATATATTCTTTAAACATTTGTACTACCGTGTATTAAAAAGCGTTTTACCGATTAATATCATTCCGCTATGTCAACAGAAGTAAATTTGCATGCTCGAAATAAAAAAAATTGTCAAACCCAATAATTTTGGGCGTACCTGAAAATTATACGCACTTTAAGCCTTATGTTACGGTAATATTATGGTCGCATGGTCGAACACAATAAAAATCTCACACCTGTTGTATTCTTATGACAACGTTAAGATTTTTAGTGATGCTGACTATAGGGATTAAAATATATCATCATAGTGAGAAAAACCAAAAGATTCATGTCAAGATCCGCTTGTAAAACTTTCACCCGTTTTCTTCATTTACCTATCTTTTATAAGTATTGACATAAAATCAATTATATTAATTCTTGGAAGCACTATGAAAATCCTAACTCTCTCTTCATTGAACTATGAACATTATACACTAAATTATATTGTATACATCTCTGGTAGCACTGTATAATATTAAAATCTCCCCACTCTGACATGTATGTTACTACTTGTAGAGATTGTAAGTACTGAGCCTAGGAGCAACATTATGTTTTACACAACTTCTTCTATTTGACATACAAATATAAGAAACTCGAAAAACATAAATGCCTATGTGAAGAGATGCAATCAAGTCTGACAAAACATATAAAGCAGATTATTCAGCACTCTCATGCTTTCGTCCTTTATGCATGGATATCATCTATTTGTTCGTAGGTTTGTTGAGATATAATAGTGGCATGGGTGCGTGGGGGGGGGGGGGGGGGTCGGACAGGAGAGGGAGGGGAGTAGGGGTTGAAGAGGGGGGGGGCGGGATTAGAAGGATAACATGTTGTGGTATATCCACAACTCAACAAAAGGAAAGGGTTAAAAAGTTTAGTAAATTGGCATGCACGATTGCTCCCTTCCTGATATGAGTGTAGATGTTGATTAGGAAAACTCATTAGATGTGTTTAATAATATCAGGCTACCGGGGCGATCATTGAAACTTGCCATGGTACCATTTAGTGGAGAAGTTAGTAGAAAATTGGAATGTCTGGTTGCTGAGTTCACAATATATCTGAGGTGTAGTGTACTGAATGTTGCTGTTCATTCTGGATGGATGTCTTCTCATGGGCAATGCTGAATTATAAGCGACAGGGGACCGTATGGCACAAACAAACCAAGGAATTTTCAGGGGGGGGGGGGCACAAGACTAAGGCAGGCATAGATGTCCCATAATATAGTCCCACGCAAACAAGAGTTGTCAGCCCGTGAGTCTAGCCCCCAGCTAGCCTCACGCGTGATTAGGGTGTTGTTGACCCTCCCGGGATAGGGGAATCAGGGGGTTTACTGCGGCCCCGAAAGGTACAATGCTGAAAGTTCTTTTCAAAAGTATTTCATAGTGGCTAAATTTGATCCATTCTCCCTGGAAGCTGAGAGGTTTTTAAACGGGTAATGTTTCATATACCTATGTTTGGAAGGACCTCATAGCGGTCCACCGGATGGTCCCGGTTGTAATTTATGTTGTGGTTGATAGGTGGTTGCGTTCAAAGGGAGGCAGCCCGGTATTACGCCTGGACGAGGATATCTATATGGTTAGTAGAGCCCACATGGGTATATTTGGTCCTTGGGTTCCGATGCTCTCGGTCACAAAGGGAGTAAAATATATTGTTAAGTATGAAAATGGTAAGATGTCCTCTCCATAGCAATTACACGTGCGAATAACTCCAGAGGGGAACCGGGGGCACGTGTATGCTACCGGGAGTGCCAGGATGGACAGGAAATGCGTCCCCCGACTAAGCTGAGAGGTAAGTCCTTTGCGACATTTTCTACTTATTTCTGAAATTGGGTGGTGCACATGCACCGCCCACGCGACGCCTTCCGGGTTAGTATGCGGCTCTCCTTGCTCTTCTCGCCTCATCCGCATTATGCTCTCCTCTTCTCGTGGTCTTCTATTACAGTATAAATACCAGTGCGTTCCTCTCGCTATCTCGAGTTTATTATCCATTCTTCGTGCCTTGCTATGTTCGAGTCCTCCCCTCTCTACTTACTGAATACGTCCCGTATCATTTCAATCGTCTCCTCTCTCCCTCTCTCTCTCTCTCTTCTCTCTCCTACCTATCATGATATGTTACACAGCATTTTTGCTTAATTAATCTCCGGAGACGAGATTTAGTCCCGCCAGCTCAAAAATCTCGCTTGAAGATTAATGTAGCGTTTTATTTTATTGGTCTGATTTATTACTTCTCTTTCAGTTGCATTTTAATAAGGTACCACATGTTAGCCAGTAAGTGAATCATCTATTTTCGGGAACCATGATGATATGATTGGGTCCTCCAGATCTCTCCCTGTTCTAAGCATGAGTAAGTATTGACCAAGAGGACAAGAAATGACTCATCCTATCTTGTTCTCTTAAACATTTCACGCTGCAAGCAAACAATTAAAAAATAATTTAAAAAATAAAAACTGAGCGACGAGAGCCACCTACGCTGAATGAGNGTAAGCATGAGCAAGTATTGACCAAGAGGACAAGAAATGACTCTTATCCTATCTTGTTCTCTTCAACATTTCACGCTGCAAGCAAGCAATTAAAAAATAATTAAACAAAATAAAAATTGAGCGACGAGAGCCACCTACGCTGAATGAGAACGAACAAATTTAAAAGAAACTGGCAAAGCAGACGGACACGTGAATACCGGTATGCTGCTTCAAGTTTACTACCCCCCAAACTTCATTTCGGAGGATATCATGTTTGTTTCCCATCCAAACCCCTTGATTTGAAAAAAAGGAATTCTTTTTAAGACAGTACAAGGTCGCAGTATAGATGCTAGGCGTGCGGGTATACCTTTCCTCAAAATTGTGCACCCTCAGTATCCACCCGAGGCGAGATTATGTACACCGGATTCGCGCATGTCCAATTAGGCCTGTGTGCACGTTATCGATACAACAGTAAATTATACTTAACAAATTCAAAGACTTCAAATTAATAATAATAATGATAAAAAAAACCCACTGATATTTGCAAGTAAATACAAACCTTCAATAGTTAATTCTTTCGCACAAAATAGTGACTTCCTCTTTCGTAAAACTGCGTAAGAATGAGGAGACAACAGCTTATTTCCAAACGGAAGTACTCTGTGCAATGTTCTAACGCTGATGTAAGTGGTTTGAATTTTACCCACGAGAGAAGCCGCTGTAGCTTAGTACTTATCACACACTTGAACTACTAGTATACAATTCAAAAATTAAAAGTAACACCAATTTCAAGTCGTTGAATTTTAATAGGTATAAATACATGCATCATATGACATTCTCGTGAGATTTTTCTTCATTATCATATCTATAGAACAGTCTTTCGAAATTTTAGATTATATTCACAAAAACGATTGCTGACATGAATTCAACTTCACAACTCTACCATAATTATGGAAAACATAATGAAATTCAAATTCAACACATTTCATGATCACGATTTGTTCTTTTTCACATAATACAGGGATGTATAATTAGTTTCTTAAATAGAAGTGTATATACAATGAAGATGATAATACAGCGTTTCACTTCTTAAAAAATGGATATGCAACAAAGAATATGAATAGGTGATAAATCATGTTTAACGTATGAAAACCAACACTTTTAAAAATCACCCGCATGCGCTGAAATAAAGATTCTTTTTTTTTTTAGGAACTCTTTATACGAATTTTCCTGAAGTGTAAAGAGTCTAATGGCGGTACCCCATATTGATATGTACCTGGTCTGGATTTCTGAAAACAGAAAAAAAAATCGTAGTCAAATCTCAGATATTTGTTACATCTTCTTGCTTTGTTGATGGTTTTAATTAATTTATTTCCCCCGTCAATTTATCGACGTTTTAATACATCTAAACATCATAGGTTAACTTTCAGATTCTTAAATTTCTTTGATCACAATGAATTATGCAAGGGCACTTGGGAAAAAAATGATGCGTGGGTTGATGTATCTTTTGTAATAAATACAAATACAATATAAATCCACTTACAAAAGAATGAGAGACTTGCAAATTTTCTGCAATATATGATGTTCAAAAGTTTGGGGGGAAATTTTGCTTGTAATGTTTGAAACCCTTTTCCTTTAGTGATTAAAAAGAAAATCTACGTCCGACTATAGTCGCTCTAAATAAACTGAAAAGTTTGAAATCTAAATATATTGCACTAAATGTGATAATTCTATTATATATAGATACGGTTCAATAAGTGTACAAGCATTTATATATACCAGGAAATGTGGAATAAAAGAAAGGAATTAAAGTTGGTTATAGGAAGTGAACGGAAATAAGACTTTTTGTATAAGACGTGTTTGGAAAAATGATTACATCCATTCAAATAATAAGGGAATAATATATATTCATAATCATTACAGGTGAAATACAGGTGAGTCATTATAATTATAGAAAGGGAAGCGACTAGCTGTATAATTATATCCTCCGGGGAATGCAAGATACCGTACACCATACTTACATCGTATCGGTCTCCACCAACCAAAGCAGACGTCTTTAATTTACGCATGCACGCACGCAGGCAATATTAGCTGTAGCCCTCTCCGATTTCCCAAAAATGTCAGAATGACACCAAAAAAAAAAATCGGAAAGGGCTACAATACTGCAGCGAGCCCACGCCATATGTATATCCATAACCGATTAAAGTGATTGTTGAATAATGACACGCACGAATCCGAATCCAAGCTCAAGAAATGTTAAAACAATTCAAAAAGCACATATTAACTTTACTTTTACACTTATAATCAATCTTATGAATCAATTTCTTGTAACCTGTACCTCTGCACTGTTGCATATGCGACAATCGAAAAGCGTGTTACACTTTCTGCCCCTTTAGTTGAAAATTTTAAGTAGTGGGTCACCTAGTGTCATCCTGGGGGCCCCTGGGCAGAAAATATCTCTTCTAAGATCGCAACTCCCTTTTAAAAAATCAGGATCCGCCCCTGAGGTGTGACTGTATAACAGAGCAGAAATGGTAAAATTCTAAATACAGTCGAACCTCGTTATCTCGACCTTGATGGGACCAAGAAAAAAAGTTCTAGATATCTGTGAAATTCGAGATATCGAGGGTAAACATACTAAGAAAATAGGTGGTTGGGACCTCCAAATCAGTTCGATATAACCATGGTATTCCAGATATCAGTGCTCGAGATATCGAAGTTCAACTGCAATATTATTAGTTTGAAGTGTAGCAAGCATGCATTACGTAGAGGAGTAAGGGATATTGTTGTCAAAAACGCCGCTAAATTGCCTAGTATTGCTGTAGAGTTCGTCTGGTTCTTCCTGGTCGTCAGGGACGGGCGGCGGGGGACGGCGCCTTGGTTTCTGCAGACGTTGTGTAAGACCACGTGATTTGCGCTTCTCGAACTTGGTTTGTTTAGGCGCTGGTGGTGGCTCAAATACCTGCGATCCAGTAAACATATTTTATAAAACTTTTTTTTTTCTGTACACTATATGTCATTTTTCTATAGTATATGTATATAGATATTGCCAAGAATGCAAATAAAACGTCTTTTAAAAACGTCAGAAACATTGACTCGCAATTACTAATACTGGAATTAATTACAATTTGTTTACAAATCTCATATTTTGGCGGCCAATGTAACAAAAAGTTTTGGCGTGGTTTACCGGAGGTTCGTAGATTTCATCGTCGTCGTCATCGTCGTCAGTGGCGGCAGCGGATTGTGAAGGTCGATGGTTGGCATGGTGATTGCCGTCTGGTTTCCCGTTCTCCATGCCTTGCATTTCTATACCATTCTTATTTTCAGCTGTTTCAAAACTAGTTCCTTTCAAACAAACAAACAGTTTCAGAAACGTGCAGAAGTTACCAATCCTTTAGTTAGAATAATCTAACTGTGACTCGGTCCCTCATCACAGTTAGAAATCCTTCCCTATACTCGCAATGTAGCAAATTGAAGTGGATCCACTCCGAAATGAATTTCACAGCTATTAGATAGAATGCGCATACAATTATAGGTCTTATTTAGTAGTAACAAACCTTTTCTTATATTTGTAAGTCCTTTAAATGAAGAAAATTCCAAGAAAAATGTGTCAGCACGAGTCGTTTGAAATTTCACAATTCAAATTTGACGCTATTTTGCCGGAAGTGGGGGAGCAATCAGCACATGTGACAAAACATATTGAAATCTTTAATTGCAATGCAAATATCACTAAAAACAGTGATTTAAAATCAATTTACAGGTATTTATAACTTCTCTATCTCATTTTATGGCCCATGCAGACCGTATTTACAAATTTCGTTTTGCTACGAAGCGACTATAGGGGTGGAATTCTATCGTTAAACCTATCTGTCATTTTAACGATAGAACGTTCTATCTACCAATCTTTATGCCATATAAATGTAAACATACTCCAACACGTGCAGTTCAATTTACACTAGCATTACGGGAGGCATTCCTCGGACTCTTATACCTTGAATAACTGCATTGTCATCTTGTAGTGGATCGACTCCAAAGAAATTCGTAACCAATTCCGGGAAGCGGAGATCCAGCACCCAAATCACAGCACCCAACAGAACACACAGCAAGCCTAAAAATAGAAATTAAAAACAACACCCAAATCACAGCACCCAACAGAACACACAGCAAGCCTAAAAATTAGAGTTTCATGTGAAAGGTGCTATATTTCAACGCAAACTCTTAATAATTAAAAGCGGGGAAATTCAAACCTGTTATCAAATTCAGATAAAATGACGGTCCGAAGTGGAACTCCAGCTTGTGTTCGGCACTAAACGGAATGATGAGTTCGTTGACGTTTCTGATGCTGGCCCACAATATATTAGCTACCACCATGACACCACCGGTTAACATTAAGAAGTACGCTCCGTATTTCAGCAGAATGAAGAATAAAACTATCGTCAAAACCCACAGGGGTAGGGCCAACCTGCGGCAAGTCAAAAAGTAGCGCTTTAATGATTAAAGTTTGACTTTCTTTTTAGTAAATTTGAAGATACAAAAAAAGGAGAAATATGAGAAATTGCTTACCACATCATGATATGGGCATACCACCCTGCCTGTCTGTAATGGCGTCCCCATCGAATCCCCTCGCCGTCAAACGTAAAATACTCGGCTATCCAGATAATAGGTAAGGGAGTTCCCCGAAACTGAGCGGCTCGAAACTCTTGGTTGAAGCGTCCAGCTACAAAAGGGATGTTAAGAAAAAGTTTGTAATCAAGCTAGCGGAAAGATGTTCAAAAGAGGGAACCACAACGAGTGAGAGGTTTTAAACATACTCAATAACAAAGTTTTTATAAAATCCTAAATTGTGTGCGTTGGAAAGGGGAAGGAGATTTAATAACAGATATTTTTTGCGCATGAAAAACATGCAAAGTAGAAAGTTGGTACGGGTGTACAGATTTTGATATTGCCTAAATGGTAGTAAAAGATATGCCAAATGATTATAAATATATATAAGAACCTTGCATTTGTAGGTTTTTAAACAGCTGGTTTTACACTCACCAAATATTCCAAAACCTAATCGTCCCTGTTCCCATCTCCAGTCAAAATGTTCATTGTAGTTTATAGTCTCGTTGAATGGACCCCGGTCTTCACCTTCAGCTGAAGTCAAAATGTGAAATCATTAACATCTACAACAGAAGAAAAAATCTGTAGCTGTGGCCTTTAACTCGACATCCGGATATATCGACGACATTTTATCTATTGATAATCTTGTATCGAATCGATATCTCAGTGAACTCGAAATAAATACTAGTCTTTCCTGTCTAACTTTATGACCAACGGGATTGTGTCAGTTTCTCCATCGTCAACTTCCAGTATAATTTATGAAGCAACATTCTATCATCGCCTGCATACGGTGTGCATGTCTTTCAACTGACTCGTTACTCAAAAGCTTGTTCTGCGTATGATCAGTTTTTAATCGTAGTGTCAAACAAGCTGATGTTGTAGGGATTTAAACAGTCACAATTGCCATTACAACCTGCCAATAAGTTAAAATGCTGTCTGACATGTTCTTTATACACCGATTTTTAATAAAATTACTCCGTTTACCTGATCAAGATAAAGGGCTCACGGCGGGTGCGACCGATCAACAGGCGATGCTTACTCCTCCTAGGCACCTGATTTCACCTTTGATATGTCCATTTTGATATGTCCATGCTTGTCCAACTCTTAATTTGTATAGGATTTATGAGATCGCAACCAAATGCATACCCTCAGGTATTATCAAAAATAAGATTTATTCATTTTATTTATATTCTACATTTTTTCAGCCGTTAAAATACATACATGTATCATATGCTGCTAAAAAAAACATACTTGTATCATATGCTGCTAAAAATACATACATGATCATATGCTGCTAAAAATACATACATGTATCATATGCTTACATGAGAAATTGTCTGCCATTACGATGTGTAAAGAAAGTTTGGAAATGAAAATATTATATCACATAGATCTAATTTGAAGGAAAAAATGTAAGATATACATATTGCTCTCTTCTCTCTCTCTCTCTCTCTCTCTCTCTCTCTCTCTCTCTCTCTCTCTCTCTCTCTCTCTCTCTCTCTCTCTCTCTCTCTCTTTCGTACAGGAGAGTGTAGAGATTATATGCGATATTCACTTTGTCGGGGGTTCAGGCCTCAAAGTAGTGGTAGGTCTACGTAACATTACCTTTCATAGTCACATTGATGCCTCTGAGACCCATGTACACGCTGATATCCGCGGTTATCTCCCCTGCCGATCCTGCCTTATATTTCGTTCTAACATTTTTGGCTTCAGCAACTTCCCACTCATATCCAAAGTTCGTCACTGGAATTTTAATACAGTTCGTTATAAATATTTTAATGTGTTATCAAATTGATGTTGGTCATTTCTGCTGCTTTAAATCGTTTTCTACAGACACGCACATAAAAACAAACTAGCAAAAGTACTTACACATAATGACTCCACCAATGAATAACGTCACTGTTACTCGAATTAGCACAAAAATTCTCTGAAAATCATTAACGAAACGAAAATATTAGAAACATGTTGCATGATAGGATGCCCTAACTCTATCAAGGTTAATTCAAACTTTTCAATAATAATAATAAAGTCAGTAGAATATTGATAACTATACCATCACTAAATGCTTGTCTTTTGCGTTTTCTCACTAAAATGCTCGGCAAGTATGGTAGAATATATGATAAATCAACAAAAATGTTTCCTGATGAAGTACGTATTAAAGCAGAGTGGAATTAATATATCATGATAAATTTTAGAAATATTCTGACGAGGGGAATTACTGATTACAGAATTTTTCGATTCTTTAATTGTCTGCACGTACATGGTCACTGAAGTGAAGTCCCCACCAAAAAAAAAAAAAAAAAAAAAAAAAAAAAAAATAATAATAATAAATAATAAATAAAATAAAAGGCACAGAGAAATATATTTGAGGATTAAGAATTCCAACTACTGTATACACATGAAGATTAGATTTTCGACCTCGTTATATTGCCGTTATTTAAAGGGGAGATGTTTAAACCGAACGAATATCTAGACGTACTCATTGTAATAAATTGCGACCATAACACGGCAAAAAATCCCCCAGCTGGAAACAAACGGTATGACAGACGGGCGAGGTGCAATCGCAACTTCTCGGGCCTTTCCGGCAGAGTTTTTTCGAGCTCTGCCGGAAAGGCCCGAGAAGTTGCGATTGGGCGAGGTGCCACACTTCTTTCCCACAAACACCGGGAAATGTCACTCGGCTAACCTCGGAATATTCGTAGGTTCCGGAATCATCCGAGGATCGACGAATGCGGGAAATATTACTTACCTCTTTCCCACGAATACCGGGAAGAATGATGAAGAAGGAAAACGCTACGATCACAAAAGCATAGATGAGTCCAGATTCCAGGATATCGGCCATAAAAGGAGTCTTGAAGGACTCGTAGTAGGTTGGGGCGCCATTGGACCGGAAGGCATCGAACAGGCCCGGAGAAGCCATTGGTCTTGAAATGTTTAGCAGCTATCAATGATATGTTTTCCTGATAAAGACAAAAAATATATGTGTGTAGAAATTACGGTTATGCAGATAGGCTCGGAGATGTCATATTGGTCTTGAACTATTTTACCAGGTATTAATGTTTTCCTGACAACACGACAACAACAAAATATCAAAAAGAAAAAAGAAAGAAAGAAATATATGTACTATGATGAAAAGATGAATTCCTGAGGGAAGATTGAAACACATTTCAAACGATTTTCCGATTTACTATTTGAACACAAATGTGTGTATTCTTTAAAATTTATCATAAACAACATCTAAAACTTTTAAAAGGGGGAAATGCATACACGTGCCCTCAATGCTTGCGAATCACAACCTGCGTACATCAAACGCTCCTATAGGTCTAATCATTTTTAAAAAGGCGGAAGCTTTATGTTGGTCACTTTTAGTCAGAATTGTTTGTTTGTAAAAATCAATATACAGACATGTATTATGAACAAATTTCTGATATTTCACAACTACACTGTAGTGAAAGTATACAGGGTAAAACTCTTAAAATGTAGGGGGAGAAGGGGAAAGAAGGAGGGATGAAAGAGAAAAGGGGGGGGGGTTGTGGGAAAATAGGGGAAGTGGAATATAGAGGGAGGGGAAAACGGAGATAGAGCTAGAAGGGAAAAGAGAAAGGAAATAGAGAAAAAGGAGGGATAAGATAAAGGAAAGGATGGTCGAGAGAGGGTGTACGGACGGAAAGAGGGTGGAACAGAAAAGTGGGACCTCCTACCAACGCGTACCATCATCTACATACAGGGTAAAACTCCTAGATACTAAAAAATTGGGGGAGGGATGGATGGAAGAGTGAAGGGAGAGGAAAGGGAAATAGAAAAAAGAAGGGGAAAGGAAGGTAGAGGGAAGGGGTATCTATAGAGGTATGGGAAGTGGACCGAGTCGAGGAGTGGCGAAAAGTGAGGTGGGGGTAGAAAAACTGGACCTCCTGCCAACGTTCAGTCATTTTAAACATCTATATATAGTATAGACACATTAGCTGTATTTATTGTAAAATTAGGTTGATACGTGAAGACTATACAGAGGTAGTAAAATTTCGGTCATGCATTTCAATGTGTTTGTTTAATGTTACACACAAATTTAATCTCGCCCCTATGTGTTGTACAAAAGTATGTACTAATTCGAATGTACAATGTACATGCATATTCAACTACTATATATAGTGCTACACTTAGTATTCTATTCGGTTCGTGTCAGAGGCGTAGGACTGATTTTGAAAGTGGGAGGGGGCAAACTTTAAAAAAAAGGCATTTGAACACTAAAGGGGGGGGGGGCAAAACTCTACTTATTACTGAAAGTGGGGGGGGGGGGACACTTCTTAATTGTGTGTATTTTTGCAGAAAAAAAAGTTACTCGAGAAAAAAGGGGGGGGGCAAAAACATACTTTTGCCCCCCACTTTTGAATAGGGGGGGGGGAGATGTGCCCCCCATGCCCCCCCCCCCGGCCCTACGCCCATGTGTGTACCCTCGTTGTGTGGTAAGATGGAGGTGATTCCTAGTTCGGTTTGTACTCTCGTTGTGTTGTACCTATTCGGTTTGTACTCTCGTTGTGTTGTAAGATGGAGGTGAGCTGTACGAACTTGCCTACACACCACAGGAAACAGTCTGAGGTCATCGTTAGTGAGGAGCGGATATTGTTAAGGGTTCAGCCCGATCCGACAGGAAATTTTGTTGTCGATGACACAACACGGGCTGATGATGTTCATTTAAGAAACCTCTTTCAGTTTTCAAAGTATAGTATGAGATGATCATACACTTAAAAACTCTTCACATCGACATATTTAATGAACGGTCTTAGAATTTGTGACTTTAGATTTACTGATTTACTCAAAATATCACGATTGATGAAGTTACTGTGTTTTGCATGACGAGATAATAAAGTTTGCGACTTCATGCATTAATTAATCGTCTGCTACCCGAGATAAATGAAATCTACACGATGCAAACATTCACTTCCTCTTTCATTTTCTAATATATGGTCAGATTTTAGAAATATGGGGAAACACCACAAATAGCTTATCAAAACAATGACATTAGTTGCACAGAGAAAGAGATTAGTTTAAAAGTATCCATGACTGCGATTCGACATACCAAGGCTAACCAAGCTGATTAAAGCTTGATCCACGGATTGGATCTCGGACATTCAGATATATGTAGACCTCGGGATGTAGACCCATCGAAAAAAAAATCGCTCTGATATACAACAGAAAAGGAACTGAGGACTATGATAAACACGTATATATGCATGAAACATGTATATACAAAACTCATCGAAACAATATTATACAGATCTTATCATGTGCAAAAAAGACAATATGTAACATGATGGTACCAACAATGAATCTTAGAATCGAAACTACTCGATAGTCACGCTTATTTGGATTGAATACTATCGATGTAACTGATCTATATACATGTATATATACACATGTATACATAAAAACTTTCCCCCGTTATATCAGACTCGTGAACACACATGTGAGATATCTCCTACGACAGGATGCACAACTTTAAAATACTTGAAAGATATTTTATGTCAGCTTTACAGGAAAATGAATAAACACAAAACCGCAGTACACTACATACCCTAGATCGACATTCCGTCACTCTGCTTTTAAACTTCCCGTTTCGGACTGGTGCTCACAGATCACGTGATAAAATCAAACTGGTAATACACAATACACGGAAGTAGATTGTATTTCTACATGTTTACAAAGCTCTTATGATGTCATGTTAATCAAACAATGAATTATAGTGAACACCCGTAAAACATTTACAACGAGTAGTCATCAGACGAAAGTTTAAAAAACAAACGGAAGAATAGAAACACAAGTAATGGGTCGATATTCATATCTCGCATTCTTTCTTCGTGGACATCTCGTCAACAATTTAAAATTTTACTTTAAATGTAAACATAGAGATAATGTAGCCAGCAACGGGGGAAGAAGGGGGGAGGGGGCGCTGGAGGGCTGTTTACACTGTTTTCCCCATTATCGAACTTACATTTTTTTATGCAGTTCGATTCATGGACTGGTTGCCCAGACCCTCATTTTTTTTTTTTTTAAAGTGAAGTAAGAAATATTTTATTCATGCAAATTAACATTACATTGATAGGGCTGTACAGCAGACGCTGTGCATATTTTTATAGTTATGGAAAGTGTTGATACGATCGAGGAAGTTACTAAAGTGTCAGTATGCTATTTAGGACACCGAGTATGTAATGTCATAGGGATAAAAGTTACCTTGCCTAATTGTGATCATTCAGTCGTATCATTTATGTTTATTTCTGTGGACTTATGGGATTTATTTATTACCAATTAAATGGTCATCAACATGAAATAAATTCTTCAATATTGTTTATCGTTATCTTTTAAATTTGTTGGCTAGACTTGAAAGTCAGCTGTATACCATGGTATACTAAATCGCTATCGTATTCTTTTATTCATAATAATTGTAGTTCGTCAAATGGGTTTTAATTTTTTCATATATTCATTCATTTAACTCGTGCCCAAAGAAACAAAGTGAAGGAAACTTATACATTAAAACCATGTAAAATAAAACTTTGAATCTTAAGTTTTTTTTCTACATCTCAGTTCAATACGTTCATGTACATGTACATATAGAACTGGCACCCCCGGGCTGGCACCCAACGTTAAAATATTCACATGTGAAAATTCTCGACGGGAAATAAAACAAATAACATGAATAATCAATCAACGTCCATCGTCAGTATAGAGCGACTTTAATATTTGGTGTGGATTTTACTTTAACAAAGGAAATATTTATATATTTCGCGCGCAGCAAGTTCATCCCCTCCCTATTCTCTGTATGGTAGCCCCTCATCGCCATTTCTGCATATATCGATCACTCTGTGTTGTGTTGTAGGGGGGGGGGGGTGCAATGCGTTTTATTATTATTATTATCATTTTGGTTGATTTTTTTTAAGTATGGAGAACGGAACCCAAAAGACGTGGGATATTTTGTATTCTATCTATTCATTTATTTAATTTAGTTATCAAATATGAACTCAATAGCAAAGTACATTATTATAAACAGTTCACTGTTAATAAATAAAAAAAAAAAAAAAAGACAACATAAAATTCATTCCTCATGATCATGAATATATGATATAGTACAATTGTAAATATATTTTACTTATGTTTTTTTCTTCCTCTTGAAACAGAAATTTCTATATGTATATCATAAGTCAAATACAATATTTTAAGTTTGTGACAATACAGGGCGGGGATACTCAGATGCTAGATATGTACATGTATATATGATATTTTCCTCATTCAGTTCAATGAAATATATATTTGTAATAAATCCCCCATCCCTTATTTTATCATTGAGGGTAGGAGAATAAGTCCGTCTCCGCATAATAGGCACTTTTTACTACAGATCTAATCGACAGCAAATTTACATCATCTTTGAATGAGACTCACAGACCTAAGAATACACCCAGGATACATTGAGCCTCAGACTCCTCGTCACAGTGGCATTTTTAAGTGTGTAATCGATCATATTAAGATCGATTGCTCCGCCATTACCCATCGGAGCAATATTACTTTGTTTACGCGTTGTAGCCATCTCGTTACATTTTGTTGCTGGAGAAATTGGAATCGGTTGTCATGGTAATACATTTTCGCGCATGATCAGCAAGCTGACGTTTATCGCCGTCTGCAGTATATTCGGCATTGTTGACTTTCTTCATTTTTTTTAGCATCTTGGATATTACATCATCGGATGTATATATAATGGAATTTCAGTTTTTCTTTTGAGAATATTGATTGCCATGGCGGATGTTTTATTTGAGAAATAACGGTAAGGAAACCTAAATCTCACAGAGGCATTAACCAATGTCTATATCGATTTCAACATTCTTTTTAAAAGGAAACCGACAGTATTAGTCTTTTCAATGTTTTGATTTTGCTATATATAGCTTCTGGGACGTATATATCATTTATATACATCGTATATATCCCTGTATATCGGGACTGGTCCCATGGGTATTATCATAAAGGAAGAAAATTCAGCACATCTAGTCGGTAGTTAGACGATAAAAATAGGATTTACGTTAGCAGGCTCTTGCCAGATCTCACGTACCACAACAGATAAAGATACCACAGTAACTAAAGGTTTTTGTGTTGATTACTGGATTCTAAATACAGAATATCTAACGAATTTCACCATTATGTAGCAAATATTGCTTGTATAAATTCGAGGGATCTCTCTCTCTTTCTCTCTCTCTCTCTTTCTCTCTCTCAGAGAGAGAGAGAGAGAAGAGAGAGATTATATAAGAGAGAAAGAAAGAGAGATTATTTTAATATATGTATATCATTTTATTTTTCGTTATTATTTCCATAATGGTGGGAGGTTGTGAGATCAATGTTTATATAAATTTTTATATGGTCGCAAGACATGAAGCATAAGGATTAATCATATATACCCACAATAGATGTATTGCAACTGCAGCATATATGATGCGATGTCTTCAGATGATGTACAGAAACCAACCATGAAAAATATAATAGCAGGAGTGTGATTAAGTATGAAAGGGAACGGAAATGGGCTAGCTGTTTGAATAGCTTATACACATACAATACTGTCATATAAATTATTCCTCAGTCACCTGATGATATCTGGGCATTTGTAATTCACGGTATGTGGTTTCAGATGACTATTGGAAATTTTAAATGGAATTGGAATTAATATTTCATGAATTGATCTCACAATTTGACAGGAATTTATATGCATATGATAATCTTTATTCAAATCAATACAAGAAGTATTTAAGCATCAATACATGGTATCTGTTGTACTGAAAGCACATTGTGAGAGGAGGGGGGGGGGTATGGTATTGTATTTTCCTTCCATTCTCCGTCATGAAACCTTTACTTGGAGATGAAACTTGTACTTGTATGCGGGATATGTCACGTACAGTTCTTTAACTTTCGATTTTGTATGGTTTTCAATGATGCGTAAAGACACGATGCCAGACCATGATTCGAGCAGTCACGTGTCAGCTGCTGCAACATTGAGAAAGTTCGCTGCTCTTCAATATCAGCAAACCCACAATCTTGCTGTAAATTTCATTAAAAAAATGACAAAATTCTTACTTTCTCGCCAATCAAATTGTGTCACACACAAACAAACAAACAAACAAACAAACAAAAACAAAACCACTCACACAGCCAGGCTTTGCTAAAAGCCATAGGCTCTAGGCACGCTGATCGCTTGCCTTACAAAGTAAACATAAAACCGAACAGCGTTCAAGAAGAAACTTCCACAATACAAAATAGTTTTTCTAATATTCAATAATTCAGTGAGTCAATGTAAATTTTCATTTTTAGAGCTAAAATAAAACAAACAACAACAAAATGGTTACCTGAATCTGCTTTTGTGAGACATCTTTTAAAAGGGCCAGTGAAAAATCTCTTTTGATTACCTTCGAAAGGAATAAGATTATTCAAGGTAAGGGGGGGGGGGGATCACCAAAATGAGCTGCAATATCACTTTACATCACTTCAGATGCAAAATTATATTTGATAGTGTTTAATTTCCATAATATGCAAAATCCAATTTTCACTTTATGTATAACAATGGGGAATATGATTTCAGTATACAGTATATTCAATGTTTTATAGTTGGGTATGGAATTTATTTCATTTGCGAGACAGGATTGGTTGATATTTTAACGAGTGCGAAGCACGAGTGAGAATATTGTTAAAATCCTGTCTCACAAGTGAAATAAATTCCATATCCAACTAAAAACATTGAATTTTCTATTTATTACATTTTATTTTGTTATAGAACATGATGATCTCAAAGGACATAAAGCTATACAAAACATAACGTCACAATCATTAACATTAAAAGGACCCCATTGGAAATATATGGGCTATCAATGATATTTCATTTTATGTTTATAAATATATGACTAGTCGATATTTTAAAATTGTACCTGATATGGATATCTGAATTTATATGTCATTATTCTTGTCTTTTTAGTATGCTATTGATATCACCCTGTATCATTGATTCTTACCCTGAATAAATCTATCTATGACGTCACAATTTTAATCAGGTATTTTCAATAGTAAAAATAACACTTTCGTTATTTTCATTAGTGAAAGTATCATTTTTATTCAATGGATAAAATGCATTATTTCACTGTTGAAACTGTAATAATTTGTATTATTATCACGAAAAAAATTCACGAGATGTGTTAATCTCATATGTAACGTACGCGAGGTTTATTCACCTTACAACGGAAAGGGGTTGCGAATTCAAAACTCCCCCAATAACACTGTCTTAATTAAGGAATCTGTTTTAAAAATAATTCATGTGGCCACAGCAAAAACAAGCTCACTAAGAATACTAGTACATTCCCCCTCCCCCTTCTTACCCCAATCTCCCAAAGTGTTTTGTTAACCGTTCAAGAATTTTAAAAGGACACAATATTGCTACTTTAATGTCCAGTAAGCTTGACCTTTTGACCCCAAATTCGACAGGGAACATCTTTAACCCATAGATAGTTCATATGCATGACATGGTGACTCTAGGTGAAAAGTATAACGCTCTAGAGCCCGGAAACCATATTGCTACTTTGGTGCAATGTCCAGTGCACTTGACCTTTTGACCCCCAAATTCGATAAGGAACATCTTCGTCCCATGGGTAGTCCATATACTGTAAGATATGATGATTCTAGGTGGCTTTAGAGCCCGGTAACCATTGCGTCTACAGACGGACGGACAACCTGATTCCAGTATAACCCCCCCCCCCCATATGGGGGGTATAATGACCGTAGTATACTAGATTACACTCAGGCCTGCTAAAACTAAGACGTTTCTTCATGTTCATGCATATTCAGAGCATAGAATTAATTTTGTGTACCCCAGTGCATTCAATTTGCTTAGTGCCAATTTGGACAGTCATTCAGATTCATTATCTAGAAAATCGACCGTGCCTCGTGTATTTAAGCGCGCACACACAGTACCATCAATATTGACACAATGCCTGTATATTTCAGTGACCCATTGACCAGTGATGTAGAAGATGAGACTACACAAACCTGCACATTGTGTACTTGCTATATTTACAGGGCTGGTTCTTTGTCCGTACAATGGTAAGAAGGCATCATGTACTTTCACTGTAAAAGCATGTAATTTTTCGTTTTGTCATTTAATATGAACACTCTTCAAAAGCAACCGTAATTTTCAATGAAAAAAATCTATGAATTTACGTGGGCCACACCACTGACCTGAGCCACTTTGTTCATACGCTTCGCAGCCGGAATGTCGTGAGTTCGAGCCCCGCTCGTGTCAAACATAAGACGTGAAAATAGGTAATGATTGCTCCTTCGCCAAACGCTCGGCATTTAGAAGAGAGAATCACGGTTCTTTCGGATATGACATTAAAAACGGAGGTCCCGTGTCACGGCAGGCGTTGGCACGCTAAAGAACCCTCACTGCTACGACCCTGAGCGTAGGTCTAAATTTGTGGTACTTCACATTCAACTAGTGACGGCTCAATATGAGTGAAATAATTCTCGATGGGGCGTAAAACAAATAATCAATCAATCAATAACATATCCTGATATTTTTTTAGACCTTTCAAAGTGCCACTAATCTGGTTCTATAACCATATTGTGTAAACGACCATGAATATAATCATACTACAGGAGGATGTTTTCATATTAATTGGTAATATATCAATGTACGTGTAGTTATTGAAATAACTTTAAAAACTCCCTTATATCTTACAAAATTGAGTCTAAACTACACAAGGCTATCAAATATATTAGTAAAAATTGATATGATAAAATGTCGACATGTAATTTTTGAAAAAGAAAATACAGTCGAACTTTGGTCATGGCTATGTCAAAGTGATTCAGAACTCAGAAGCCCCAACCACTTATTCTTTCAGTAAATTACCCTCGATATCTCGAATCCTCGGATATTCGGTCCCATCGAGTTCGAGATAACAAGGTTTAACTATATCACTATATTTTTCCAATACTAATACGTACCGAACGTAAACTTTTGACATCGAATTGTGACAGCGTGAGACATTGTTTGAATGAACCTATATTGATATACCATATGGGCACAAAGGAGTAGGCCCACGAAGGGTGAAAATCAGCCCTGTAAAATGATCAAAATTAAAGTGAAATTTCAACAAATTGTTTAGTCTATCTAGATGATAGTTTACCAGGATGGTAAAAATGTTTGAGTTTTGCATTGGTGTTTCAAAGATATAATGCCCCAAACGTCATCAAATGTCATAAAATGCAAGAATTAATTGCTTAAAATCACCACTTTTTGTGATAAAAACCCCAGAAAAATCGATATAGAGCAAATTTTTTGTGCCAAGTTTGGTAGAAATTGGCCATTTGGTTCTCGAAACAAAGTTGAAAATGTGAAAACTTTACTACAATGTTCAACGATGACGCCGACGGACGACAAAGTTTGACCAGATAGGCTGGTTTGATCCTTCGATTCTGTTATTATGTCGCTAATATACCTTTTTTCTTCTTTAATCACTCCTGGTGTAAATCATAAACTGTAAATAAGAGGAAGATTACAATCTGTAATTATGAGGAATCTCACAAACTGTAAGCATACGGAGACTATGTCCAATTTGTCTGTACCAAAGGAACCAATATCTGCCAAATAGTTAGGAGTTTTTCGTTCTCTTTCAGCAAATGCCATTGGCTGCTTCGTTTGCACTTCGCTCAATAGAGGAAACAAAGGTTGCGAGGACACTTTCAATAACACCGGGAAATTCTACAGGTCCGACTGTCAGGCGAACCGTGACGGACGAATAGGAACATTTCCCGCCACTCAGTGTATCAAGATGGTGGCAGAAGACGGTAAGCTTTTCATTTCGTCGCCGGTAAGGTAATGCCACCGCGGCGATCGAACCCGGTGTATAGAAGAATAATGACCTCCGTAGAATAATGACCGTGGGTCATTTTTCTTCGTAGAATAATGACCGGGAGTCATTTTTGTTCGTAA
>CAJDSM010000972.1:1979-15259 GCA_903981925.1 Ostrea lurida | reverse complement strand
GATCATATGAAATAAAATCTGATAAAAGTAAATCAAGGTGTGAATGGGGGTTTAAGGTAAATTGAAATCCCTGTAACTCATTACTTCCCTACTGTCACCAATTTTAATTCGTCTGATACGAACTACCGTTTAGTCAACAAGGATAGTCTCATTGTCAAAACAGAGTTATCGGACCTAATTATGACCGAAATAGTTGGATATGATCAATTCACAGGGACTTGTCTTTCGGATTGCGTAAGGTTAATTAAAAAATAAATAAAAATGTGAATCCTCAACTAAACCTCATTGAAGTAATTCTTATAACAATTTCAACACGTTTTGGTCATTTCTACATCATTTAGATAACACTCCCTTTCAAGTAGTACTATATCAATACAAGGGACGAACGTCGCCATCTTGGAAAATATACCCGGCTTACCCACACTCGGTTCAACACCCATTTCTGTACCTAAACTAACGATTGGCTGATTGTTGTTAAATTCACTACAGCGAAGATTTTACTAAATGGCGATGTGTTTGTTGCCGATTGATCACGTTCTAACAACCGAAAACAGGTACAACAACAGCAATTTGTTTGTCATCTCGCCAAATCGGTTTTTGTACATTCTCAAAACTGCGTTTCAAATCTTTGACACGTTTTTTTTCCTGCCTATCCTGGTTCTTATAGTATCCGAATACTCGGCGTGTCTCAATAGCTGGTAAATAACTTAATATGTCACAATAAAGGTATTCTTTGTTATGTGAGGTTCCAATATTGAAATGGCCGGTGAACGAATGAGGTATTCGGATGAAGATTTAGATTTAGAAACCAATCTGCTAAAAGATACAGTGGAACGGGAAGAACACGCCCCTCAAAATATCGCCATTATCGGTCAACATGGGTGTGGCAAGTCGTCGTTCATAAACACTGCAATGGCGGTCTTGCGTAGCGATGGTGAATATCATGAACGTGCGCTTGTTGGAAATTTTGATCTGGAGGGACAGCACGTGACACGTCGATTAACCAGGTACATTTTACAAACAACATTTACCACACATAACAAATTTTTAAAAGGCAATGTAAATATTTACTAAAGCAACAATGTCATAAAGCATCAAACTTTTACATGGAAACTGGGGGAAAACTAGCAATGCACTTAAATCATCACTTCAAACTGAAATTGTTCTGTTCCAACAGTACTGCACTGTTTATATGACTGTTTTTATGGTGCAGCGATATATGCTTGTCTCTCTTTCCGGCTGGTAGGGACTTTCTTTTTTTAATTTCATTTCAGCTTAAACATACAATGTAGCTTTATTTCGTGGGTCACCGCAATCACATTGGAGTTTTGATCCATTTTGACCTCTCATGCAGGGATTTTGCCCCTTAATTATTGTTATATTGAGGGTACATGATTTGCACTGCGAACTCAAGTGAGTACCATCTTGTTTTCAGTGTGTTTTTATTGGTGTTGCAGATGTGCATATTGCAAGGAATTTAATTTCCTCATTTGTTTTTTTAGAAAATTACTTATTGTTGAAATTAGTCAGTTTGGATGATATATATTATATAGAATACTTTATTGGTCTGTTTTTCGTCCGGTGTTTTCAAGTAAATACCTTATTTTATAAGTATTTGTAGGAGTATGGGGATGTGCATGTGGCAAATATTTGATTTTTTTTTTATTGTTTTGAGAAAACTGCAGGGTCAACTTAGTCCGTTTTGAAAAAAAATGCCTGTTCTTTGAAATCATCAGTTTAGAATTTATGGTCTTTGTAAATAAATTGAAGACATGCATAGTGCAAGGAATTTGATTCTCAGCAATTTTTAATTTTCGTTAATGCTTAAAATTGTTACAAATTGTTGAACTTCGTCAAATTTGGGGAAAATGTTTTACACACAGAACTCTTGGATTGTCTACCTTCTCTCGCAGTTTTTAAACTTGGACGTTTTGTTCATATGGTGCAAAGAAGTGAACCACAACCTGATGATTGCTGATACTACATGAAACAATGCTTTCCAAATCATGGTTAAAGGAAAGCATCCCGCACAAGCTTTTTATTTGCGCATTATGTACCTTGTTGATACTTTTGTTGTTTTTTCTGAAAATCAAACAATCTTGGAAAGTTCTTTTTAAAGAGAAAAGTGATATGAAAATATCATAAAAACTTTTATCATGTGAATATATTTACAGATATACAAAGGAAAAATATTTGGAATCTAGCATTGCAGTGACGTATAACTATCCATCCTTACTGGATATGACAGGATTTCAGAATTCCAACGACGAGAAAGCAAAGGAAGTCCTAAAGGCCATATTTCAAGGTCGCTTTAAAGAAGGCGCTAAATTAAACTTTGAAACTGGGAATCAGCAGTAAGTATAGACAGATGTCTTGCTGTGAGCTTCAGCTCGATATTTCGATTTATTAATGACGTTTTAGCTATGGGAAATATGTAAGGGCAAAGATAAAAAACCGTGATCAATCTCGTAAGTACAAATAGAATACAAAAACAAGAGTTGGGCAAACAAAGACATATGTCAATTCGATGAAAAGGTGA
This sequence comes from Ostrea lurida, assembly GCA_903981925.1. Taxonomy (NCBI): domain Eukaryota; kingdom Metazoa; phylum Mollusca; class Bivalvia; order Ostreida; family Ostreidae; genus Ostrea; species Ostrea lurida. The sequence continues at coordinate 12,720 of CAJDSM010000972.1, read as the reverse complement.
ATACAATGAACAACGATCAATCTTACAAATACCACAGGGAATACAAATTAGGAGTTGGGCAAACACGGACCCTTGGATATACCAGAGGTGGGATCAAGTGCCTAGAATGAGTTAGTGTCCACGGTCGGCCGGCAACACCTGCTGTGAGCTCTTTGTCTTGATCAGGTAAACGGAGTAATCCGTAATCAAATTCAGTGTATAACGAACGACGTTGCAATATCTAGTGATTAATTGATTGATTATTTATTGTTTTACGTCCCACCGAGAATATTTCACTCATATGGAGACGTCGCCAATGCCGGTGAAGGGCTGCAAAATTTAGGCCTAGTCTCGGCACTCAGGACCTTTATGCAGGGAGGGATCTTTTTCGTGCCATACCTGCTGTGACACGGGGCCTCGGTTTTTTCGGTCTCATCCGAATGACCGCCCCATTTAGTCGCCTCTTAGACACGCAAGTGAATGCTGAGGACCTATTCTAACCCGGATCCCCACGGAACTGTAAATAAAAGACATCTCATTGTCTTCCACGTCTGCCTCGAGCTCGTACTTAGATATTTCATTGAACCTATATGTGAATGACAAAATGGCAACTCAACGTTTTGACAAACAGGATATCTTAAGCTTAACCTTCTTCATTTTCACATTTATAAAAGCTTCAACAATCTCATTTACGGTCAGCGTTTCGCAAATTCTATGGTTATTTTGACGCTGTAGTTTGCCATTACAACCTATCGTTTGTACAAATACCGTCTGAAGTATTCGATAGGAATTGTTGGCCTGTTCTTTACACACTGACTTTGATTGCTGTTTTCTCTGTATACCTGGTGAAGAGATACATACACAGTGGGTGTGACCAGTTGGCAGGAGGTGCATACTCCTCCTATACCCCTAATATCACTGCTGGTGTATCTAGGGATGCATGTCTACCCTCACTTTTAATTGTGCATTCCTTTTGAAAGTTACTATTTGTTATCTTCACCTTTTCATTTATGATATTTACTGGTCATATATACAGACCCTGGTACTAGCGTTTTGTTTCGTACAAACCCTTCACCATCGTCCGAAACCCACGGTCGGTTGCACTTCTTTTACCTCCCATGGAAAAAAAACTCACCGATAACGGAGGTATGGCTCGGCTTCTTAATGTGATTGATCGCAATGCCATTCCGTAATGCGATATTCAACCAATAAAAAAGCCACTTTTTAAAGTGCTGCGAAGGGTAGAAAACATTACTATCGAAGCAAATACTTTGACTAAATTTAGGTTGCATTTGTTACAAAGCTTAGCGATATAATTTATCTGCTTTGGTTAAGTGGGAGGATGTGCTTTTGTGTGTAAAGTCTAGGGGAAGAAAACGCCTATGTTACCAAGCGTTTACTGCTATGTACGAGTATCTACAAGTCTATATGTTCAGCACTCATAGTCTCGCCACTCATAAAAGAGCAATTTAATTTTTTGAACGAACTTCGTATTTCATCGGCTTATATACAGTATGAGTAGGCATGGCCCATGTGAGCTTACCACAAACACCGGTAGTTTTGACTGTAATAATCATAATATATACTTTCATGGGCGTCGCCATTACTACTGACAGATTCCAGAAATGCTTACGGTTATTTCCATTGGGTCTCAACAGGTAAAGTAAGTTCATGCAATAAAATGAGTTATGCACAAAGATGGATGTTGTGTCCCACCGTGGATGTCCGACAGTGACCCTTCACCATTTCATATAAACCGTTCATCGTTCCGTGCAAAGGTTTACCGTTCCTTGCATACTTTTCAGCGTTCCATACTGACCATTCATGCAGCGTTGCATGCAAACTGTTTCATGCAAAAAATATTCCGTACTTAATCAAGCCACGCCCTTAGAAACGGACAGACCGTTCGAACCACGTACTTAATATACAGTAAAATTGGCTGCGTGGTTTACACTGACGACGAACGGCAATATGTTGCCAGCTGAAATTTTAACAAAAACGAACATAAGAATTAAAAAAATTAATTACTTACAATTCAATACTTTGTGAGGTGTCCTTTAAGCCTGATTACTTGCTGAATGCGTTTCGGAATGGAGCCATACAAATTGAATGTAGGCAGGCGTGATGTCAGTCCATACCGCCGAATTTCCTCGATCAAATCAGATCTTGATTTATTGCACCTGTTCCGAGATTGGAGTCTTTTTATGTAGAGCCATACATTTTACAATTATATTATGTCTGGTGATCATGGCAGGCCAGCTCATACAGTTTATACGGTTTCTGGCCACATATTCTTGGGTTGATCTGTGCTCGATGGACGGGCGCGTTGTTGTCCTGAAAAAAGTATCCATTTTGAGGGAAATGTCTTGCTAAAACTGGCCACAGGTTTTCCTCTAAAATGTCCTGATACTTAGCCGCATTAATATTCTCTCCACAGGCGTTTAAAGTCCAACACCCTCCCAACAAAATACACCCCCATATATGCTTCGTACTTTGCTTGCGGGATTGCCGTGTGTGAACGAGATCGGCCTCCATCTTCGTCTTTTTCCTCCAAATCCTTACTCTTTCGTCATGTCCTTCATATTTTGCTTTTTCATCTGAAGAATATCACACGTTTCCAGTTTCTACAGTCCATCGTTTTTCCCCCGACACCAGGCAAGCGTTTCTCCGATTCACCTTTGACAACAAGTTTCTTCTTGGCTATGCTCCTCCTGTAATTATTTTTGTGCAGATTGTGTTGAATTGTCCTTTTACTCACCGGACTTTCTGTCTCTCTTCTTTAAATTTGCAGTTATATCCGATAGTGAACACTCTGCGATTAGTTTTCACAATCCTCTCCAACTTCCGATAATCCCGGGGTTTGATTTTCGGAGGCCGACCACTTCTCGTTTGTTTTCCAACTGATCCCGATTCAGAAATTTTTTTGCAAACGTCATAAACACTTGATTTGGGCAATTTCAACATCTCTCACTAATTTTTCTCCACTGTATCCACCCTGTAATAACTCCAACAATGACCTTTTGACATCTAAGCCCCATCTCTTTTCCTTTTCGACCCATGTTTTAACTTCTCAATTGTTTCCTGTTTGTAAACAGCAGACGATAACATAGTATCACATGACGTACCATGTGATCAATTTCTAATTTTAAAATTTTCTACCTTCCTGACAATACAAAAATACTCAGCGGCAAGTCACTTTCTATTTGCTTTCGTGTTTCAAAACGTAAACACGCCAGCTATGTGAGCGAATATTATGTGCACGTGTGACCGAATACTTATTGCACGTTACTGTACGTTGAGACGGTGCAGATCATTTCGGTTTGAGATCTGGGACAAATGGACGTTGTTGAATATTCGATCAATTATTAAAAGCATTATATGTGGACATTTAATAGTGAAAATCGACAAATAGTAAAAAAAATATTGATTTTTGGAACCACAAGGCAGACATAAATCCGATGCACATATAGCTCCCAAAGCAATGACATATAACTGACAGGCCCTAGATAGATTCTTTTTTATTTCATATAAAGAAAAAGCGAATATAACGAACAATAATCAATCTCTTAAGTCTCAAACAGAATACAAAACAAGAGTTGAATAAATACGGACCCTGGACACACCAGAGGTGGGATCAGGTGCCTATTAGTAAGCATCCCATGTCGATTGGCCACACTCGCTGTGAGCCCATTATCTTGATCAGGTAAATGAAACAATATACGGCTTAACAATTGTTATGAAACACATAAGACAATATCTGACACAATGGCAGGTTGTAATGCCAACTAGATTGTTTTAACGACCATAGATTATGATAAATGTTGACATTAAACGTGACTGTTGAAGCCCTGCAACACCCCAGGTGGGATCAGGTGCCAAGGAGGAGTAAACATCCCCTGTCGACCGGTCAAAGCCGTTGTGAGCCCATTGCTTTGATCAGATAAACGGAGATTCTTAGTTAAAGTTAGTGTATGAGATGTATGGGTTATTTTTATCTCTCTTTATATACAAATTGCAAATACATTATTAGAATTGAATGAGCAAAACGTAGCCAAGCAAACGCGACCATTTGTTGTCAGTTTGAATGATTTCCACATTAGATTTAACAAAAAACGGCACCTGAAAATACAAGTTTCTGGTCGTTGGGAAACAAGATACATATTTTGTTAGAAACCAAAACGAATACCCACACAACTACTTTGAAGTAGATATTAAGAGCATGCATGGGTTTCTTATAGATAATAATTATGTAATCTTTGGAGACCATGTCGTCCAACAATCCGTTGGTAATCCTATGGACAATAATTGTGCCCCCTTTTTAGCAGATTTACTTTTACATTCATACGAAGCAGAATTTGTTTTTAAAAAACTGTTACGGAATGATAACAGAAAACTCGCTGATACAGCCTTATAGATTGTATAGATATATATTGATGATGTCTTATCAATATAATTTTCACTATATATCCATTTGATATATCCCGACGGAACTCGAAATAAAGGCATCACAGAATTCTGAAAAATTTCGGCTTCATATTTGGATATTTTACTCAAAATTGACTCTAATGGCAGACTGACGACTACATTATGTGATAAGCGTGGTTACTTTGACTTTGCAATCGCCAACTTTCCTTTTTTATGTAGTAATGTACCACTATCACACGCTTATTGAGTGTATATCTCCCAGTTGATTTCATACGCAAGAGCATGTCATGCGTATTAGGATTTTCTAACGCGATGCCAACTACTAGCAGAAAATGATGTTTGAAGGGTTATAACGAATCTCGTTAAAAGTAATCATTTCGGAAATTCTACGGTCGCTATAATGACCTTGTTTGCGATTACAAATTATCACTAAGTCTTATGTTGACAGCTTTGTTTCCTTTTCATACTAGATTTGATGACGGGTAATCTCGTTTACTTTATTTTGATTAATGGCTCACGGCGGTCGTGAACGTTCGACACAGGATGCTTACTCCTCCATTGCATCTGATTCTGTCTTCGCTTTTGTCGGAGGTCTGTGTTGCCCTACACTCGACTTTGAATATATGTTGTTTTTCTTTCTTTGAATTATGATTATGTTTAATGCATTGTTAAATTCGCCAATTTATATTGTAAATATTGAACAACCTATGACGCTCAAATGTTTGTATTTTCTATTATTTCTTAAGTGAGAATAATATTCATTTGTGCTTATACCAATTATTTGTGAGTCATTGAGCACATAAGTAAAAAAAGATATTTGATCTAATCAAGAATATGACTTTGATTGATTATTTCTTGTTCCACGTCCCACTGGAGTATATTTCACTCATATGGAGACGCCACCATTACCGGTGAAGGGCTTCAAAATTTAGGCCTATACTCGGCACTCAGGGCCTTTGAGCAGGGAGGGATATTTATCGTGCCACACCTGCTGTGACACGTGACCTTTTTTCCGGTCTCATCCGAATGACCACCCCATTCAGTCGCCTCTTACGACACGCAAGGAGATGCTAGGGACATATTCTAACCCGGACCCCCACGGGTTGAATATGACTGAATGCTTATCGATGATTAAAAGGAGCAATTTATTGCGTCGAGAATTAACAATTATTTCAAAATGGATCAATATAATTTCTTCCTCGACCTTTTTCATAAGTAAGAATAATGCCATTATTTTGACATTACTTCGTGTTTAAGCTACCCTAAAATGAACAAAATAATGCTGAAAAAATCAAAGCGCACGGGTTATGCCTTCCGTTTCGTGTAGACGGTTAGCAAAGCGTGTAGGTCACGTCTACCGTTTCGTGCCGCTATAAAGTGGTCTGCATTTCGTGCACACTGGTCAGCTTTCCGTTCAGATAACCCAGCGTTCCGTACAAACCGTTCACCTCTCCATGCAATAATAGTTCCTTACAAGTAGTGTAGTTGTGCGCGTCAGGATCTATATAAACTAAAGAAATGCTACCGTGGGACTCGGGATTAGAACACATGTAAGTCATAAGTACCCCTTCATTGTTGTAAAATGGGGCGATCTTTTTGATGAGACTAAAACATTCGAGACCCTGTGTCACATTAGGTATTTCACGAGGAGACTTCCTCCTTGCTCAAAGCCCGTAAGTACTGCGTATAGGCCTAAATTATGTAGCCCTTCACCAGCATATTTCTATACAAAAAAATATGTTCAAGTATTTAGTAATATGCAGCAAACCTATGAAATAATTCGTTTGCTTTGTGAAAATCCTGGCGTTCAATTTCAGAATAAACAGAAAGTTATCAGGGAAGCGTAATATACTTTGTAAATATGATTTATTTTAAACACCTTTCAATTGCTATTTCATAGATATGTACCAGAAAAGTTCCAACAACTGTTCTCCGAAGATGAGGCCAACATGAAAGTAGACAAGATTATATTTGTTGCATCTGCAAAATCTAAAGAATTTCCAACAGAGCTCATCAAAGCTGTCATATCACAGGCGTCAGGAGAAGAAAGGGGTACTTTGTCATTTTGTTTTTTATCATAGTACTTTATTTCAACATCTAAGTTTTAGTGGTGAATGTTATAAATGTCAGATACATTTGCAGCTTATGTGTTTTTGGTTTGCCAAAATAAAAGTATGAAACCCATCCCTACGTCATCACACCAGCAAAGAAGCGTTGACTGTTCAAATGCAGTGAACATTTTAAGCATCTGTATACAACAGTTTTTGATACTTACAAATCTCATCCACATAACGCTTCTAAAAGTAATTACCTAACGTCAGTCCCCAGATTTACTTCTTGTAAAGGTAAAAGTATATTTAAAAAAACACACACACACACACAATATTTCAATCAGCCTACAACGCATATATATGACCGATAATATACCCTTTCTGGACAACTGAAAATATGTACATGTATATAGTGGTTTTTAGTGCCCGTCATTCGATAGAATGTACGTGCATATATGAATATCGATGAGATCAGGGTACACGACGTAGGGTGTAAACAATAGATTTCATATTATGTTAAAATATGATGTTAAAAGTGGTTAGATGTAGAAATAAATGGAAAACGGTCACTACTTTTATTTATAATGCTTTTATTGAAGATATACCTGTATTTGGAGTTCTGACGCATGCCGATGAGGTTGAGGAAAATGACGAAGAGTTTGGTGAATTTGAGAAAAGGTTCAAAAGATCTCTAGGATTATCTCACCTGAGATATCTGCTCTGTACTAATTACTGTGACGATGTTCCCAGGGAAAATAAGCGTGATCCCGACATTGAAGTACCGGTGATGAGGTTCTTGAGACAGGTTTGTCAAATTGTCGAAGGTTCATTCACGTTCACGATTGTTGTGACGAACCTAGTTATTTACACCATGCTAGTCACAAGTAGTTGCAAGAATTAGAACTCTGTGAAAATATTATATAAGAGAGAGCTGCAGATTCAGCACATGTATGAAATGAAATGGCAAGGATATATCAACACAAAATTTTAATCATGTGCAAATAAAATTCATCTGAAAATGGATGATTTTATTTGGCTGGATCTGTAACAATCTGATATAGTCCAATTTATTTTCCCAGAGGGCTACATGCAGTTCCACAGATAGTATGAAAGATTTGCTATCATATGATATAGCTTTACTAATATAAAATGTGTGGTAGCTCACAAGCATGCTTTTACTGACACAATGTTTTCCATTGCAGATTTTGGATTGTATTGGCATAGTAATTATGTAATGTGATAAGTAGTATATAATACAATTGCATGCATATTTGTGCATGATAAAAATATTGCATGTATATTGCATGTAATTTTTATTTAGTTAAAATGCCCTTGGTTCGAATTCAACTAAGCATTTGATTTTAGGTGATTGATCCTGCTCGGGAGGTTTATCAAGAAAGAGTTTGGGAAACAGCAGAGAGACTGAAGAACACAAAGCTGAAGACACTAGTCCTTTACATTCTACAAATTTTCTTGATTTTGATATATCTGTGGTTTCTCATGCTTCCACCATATGGAATTCAGAGTTCATGCGACAGCTACAAATATACAGAGAGTAATGGCTGCCGATTGTCCAGTATTGATTCCCTCTGTAAACTGAGTTCCGAAGGAAAAATCATGACAAGACCTCCGATCCTTGTCCTTTTCATAATCTTTGCTTTTATTCGCTTTTGTACACGTCCAATTCTTGAAATGTTTCTCAGGAATCATCCTGAATATAATTTGTTTTTTAATCAAAGTATTTACAAAATCTACAAAAATTATCTTGAATCAAACAGACAGTAAGCAAAACTACTGCAGGAATTGTCATATTTGTTTAATCCAAAAAAAGCATGGATTGTCCAGCACAAGAGCATATTAAAACATACTATATTTGTGAATGAAATGTGTAAATTGACTTCTCAAATAATTGACCAATTCTGTATTAGCTACACATTAAAATCTTGTTAAACAAAGTTATTTAGAAATAAAAGGAAAACAGGTATGCTGCTTGACACATATTTTTGTTGGTTTTATTTAGTAAACATCAATGAAAAAGACATAACGGAAACGTCGAACAAGTCTTTGGAGTAGACAGCCATTTTAGTTCTAAAGCATAATTTTCAAACTGTATACAATCATATTACTATTTGGTACTTACTATTTGTATCTTCATCTACTAATTATTGTGTACCATACAAAAAGGCGAAGTTTAACATTGTGTCAAACGTAATCATAATCCAAAACAATATACAAAACGAGTGTAGGGCAACACGGACCTAGCAAAAGCGAAGGTAGGATCAGGTGCCATGGAGGAGTAAGCATCCTCTGCTGACGGAATATTATAGAGAGAGACCCTTTAGTCGAAATAAAGTAAACGGGATTACCCGTAGTCAAATCTAGTAGGAAAATGACAGTCTAACAAAGGGTATGAAACAAATCAGTCAACATATGACTTAGTGATAATTTGTAATCGCAAACAAGGTCATTATAGCGACCGTAGAATTTGCGAAATGATGACTTTAAACGAGATTCGTTATAACTCTGCATCCATTATGGATGTATTACTGTGTGATATGTTTCTCGTGTCTAAAACAGAACACCCTTATACAGTGGAACGGGTAAGAAACACCACCAATAATCATCGACCCTTCGTGCATGTTGTCTCCCAGCAAATATACATTTTTAAAAAAGGATTGATAGCCACGTGTACTTCCACTTGGGTAGTAACCAATGAGCCTTTTGATGTATTATCTCATCATCTGCATTTCATATCCTCCACGTGAATATTAAGATCGTGTTTACCTTTTGGCATTGGAGACCCAATTGATCATCAACCACCGCCTTAAATTCACTCATTAAAATTGATTTATACCACAACCTCCTCCAAATATTCTTTTCAAATGTTAGGCCAATCATTACATAATGATTTTGACTACGGATTAATCCGTTTACCTGATCAAAATAGAGGTGGGTATGACTGGTCAACAGGATATGCTTACTCCCCTAGGGCAGGTCCCTTCCCTGGTGTGTCCGTAATACCATATTTAGACTACTCTTCATTTGGTATTGTGCATGGAGTTTATGACATTGATCACTCTTCGGTGTCTTTACTTTTCATGCATCACATGCATATGGTGTTTACATGTATGTCCCAAAACTGATTCGTTACGCAATAGCTTGAATGACGTATGATCAGTTTTTACACCGATGCGGGTTACTGACAAACAAGGTTATGTTGCTGGTGTTTCAACTGCCACGGTCAAAGTCAGCATTTAGCAAATTCTTAATAACGTATGGTTGCCAATGCAAACAAGTTGAATTTGGGACTTGTGGAACACGTATTGTTAATTATCATACTATCACCACACACACACACACACACACACACACACACACACACACACACACACACACACACCACACACACACACACACACACACACACACACACACACACACACACACACACACACACACACACACACCACAAACACACACACACACACACACACACACACACACACACGCAAGCGCGCGCGACAATGAAATTTAGTAATAATTGATATAATAATGTGACTTTTTTCAGGGAAATCACAACACTTTTTTGTTACCTTGAATTGATCTTTTCTAAACTAGTCCAAGGTATGTCTATTATTAGTCCCCTACCGGTTTGTAACCGGAGGAGACTATAACTTTCTTCTTTTGTGTCTGTCTGTCTGTCTGTCCCCATTGGTTTTCCGCACTTTTTTCTCACTGCTTGCAAATATTCCTTGGATATTTGGTACATTGCTTTGTCATACCAAGTTACAGATCAAGATCGAATTCGGATTTGATCTATTCATTTTTCACTAATTTATAGCCCTTGTCCTATTCTGGCTCACCAATATTCTCTTTTACCATAAGTATATGATATAGCCCTGCTACATAATGAAATTAGAATATTGTTGCGGTCCAATAATTTGTAACCAGTAGGTGACTATGTATTGCTGTGCAATACTCTCAGAATGCTTGTTCATCCTCAGCATGAATACTACATACGTCACTTCACTGCTTAAATACAAGAATTTCTTGATCACTGATTCTTTTGAATGATTAAAATCTATTTTTGTTTCAGTTATAATTTCAAGTTGCACGACCGCATACCAATATCTTATGAAGATGATCGGCCACAGGTAAGCAGTCAGGTCCGCTCGTTCCTCAAACTACGGTATTCAACTAAGGGTTTACAAACTACGGTATTCAATTAAGGGTTTACAAACCACGGTATTCAACGAAGGGGTTACAAATATAAAATGGCGAAGTAA
>CAJDSM010000971.1:0-23790 GCA_903981925.1 Ostrea lurida | reverse complement strand
CTAAATAAATGTTGTATGTTATACCAGGGGGGGGGGGTATTCTGCTTCAGTTTACAAAACAGACTAAATTTAGCACAATTCATATTATACTGACCACAGTCTTGGAATATATTTCCAAAACGTTTGACATTTGTCTTCTCTTCCGATCCGTTCGATAACTTCTATTCTCTATCATGTTGAATTTGGGGTTGAAGCCGATACAGCTTGCCTTGTAAGATAATTTTAAGTTCACTGCAAATTAGACCGATGCATCAAAGTGAGATTCAGGTTTTCTTTCGAAGGTTATTCTCTTTCCTTCGAAAAATAGCCTTGTGGTTTTTCTACGGTAATTGTGACATCTGGTGTGGTCATTTCTGCTCGTCTGTTTTCAGTTCTCCATCACATAACTGATCTTCGCAAGCCAAGATGTTCCGAAGCTTACTGGTCATCTCCATGCAGTGAAGCGAATCGGACATGGCTTGCCAAGATGCACATAAACCGTTTTCCAATGGAGCTGTACTATTTGTATATGCAGTTACTCCTTACAATGGATGTACATGTATAAGGGGGGGGGGGGGGGGGGCTTACATTGCCGGTCGTAAAGAATTGCAAGCTTATCTTTAAATCCGTTCTTATCTTTAAAAAAAAAGATTAGAGCTAGCGCCATCTTCTGCTATTAATACGAATTGAAGATAGTAGAACTACTTTTAATGAATCAGATTTTTGTTTTAATAGTATCATACGAAAGTTTCGTTGTCTTGGTAATATACAAATCTATGAAGGCATGGAATAAAAGTGTAAAGTAACTGTATGGGATTCCACTTTTGGCGTGAACAGTTGGCGGATTTTGAAGAAGCGCCCCTCTAATAATTTTTCAAATTTTATCTTTTTGTTTTCCCCGACTCTCTCTAAGAGAAAAACGACAAGCTTGTAGATTAATTGCTACTTTATAAGGAGAATTCGTATATTTTTTTGCCAAAAAAATGTGTCATTATTAAATGGGATGACATACTTTCAGCCCTATAAAATGTAAAATCCAGGAGTTGCGAGGGCTTGCTCCGGACCCTTCCCCTCGTCTCATTGAACTTTTGCGGCCCCTCTAACCTAAAATCCAAGAATCCGCCTTGGTGACCATTTCGGTTTTTGGGGAGGCATTCGCACTTTGGAGTCTATACAGATGATATACATCACACTTGGATTTCAGCCCCCCCCCCCCACGAGGCCAACGATGTAAAAACTTAATTATTATGTATCTTAGATGTAAAGGTAATTAACCACTGAAAGTAAATTTTTAAGGTCTAAAACCCGAGAGTTTTTTGGGCTTTACCCCTGGACCCCCACTTTTGGGCTTCGTCCAGATCTATAATAGCTTTTGCTTCCTCTTTCAACGACCCCCCACCCCGCCAATATTTTTTTTTTTGGCAAGATCCTAGATCCGCCAAACTGGAACAGCCCTCCGCTCTATAGAAAGTGGCATAATTTAACTTCGAATTCCTTAACTTGATAAGAAATTGACCTGCTGTTTCTTCTACGCAAGCCAAATAACTTAACGCGCTTTGTCTCAGTATAACCACTAGACATTCATACAGTGGTATAATACCTATGTATGCATATACTCAGCTCTTGTTAACGGCACGTTTTGTTTCCGATCTTTTGCCGTTATAAACGGAAATCTTGCTGTTGTAATTGAATTGCTCTATTTACGGTATGCAGTTTATTCCCCTTGTTTAATCATCAGCACAATATGAAAATGGATGAGTCTCCGTAAACTTCACAGTGTATTAGAGATATAGTACGGTAAAAAAAAAAATTACATCTTCTCCCTTTCTCTCTATTTCTAATCTTAGGTGAGAAAATTTGCGATGCAAATGTCTTTTATAGGGGTTGTGTTGAAGATGCTAGATAACTGCCGGTTATATCGGACTTGTAATGTAGTGTCATCATTTGTTCCATGATAAGTACTCCCGGTTGCCGAAGTGCGCGATATGCCGTTTATCCAGCGAAATAAATACGTGTGCAGATTTGTTCAACAAAACTTTGCGTTAGCGCGAAATTTGCTGGTATAGTGTGTGTATGTAAGAGAAGCGACTTGTATCCATTCGACGTTCGGAACGAACCGAATGTTTAATTGCATGGCATACGGAAGAGTACTCGAAATAGTTCAATATTGTCACGTTGTTGTTAGAAATTACTTGACTATTTTGTGTAAATGGAATTAAGATCTTATAATGTTTTGGAAAATCAAAAATTATCAAACTACCAGAAATGTCCCCAACCTACTGTCACTGACGTATACATCATGTAGCGTAGGCTTGTCTGTTGGAAGGGGGGGGGGGGATTCTAAATCAATGTACAACTCTGATGCATGTCCATGATTATTTATAACAAAATCAGGCAAAGTATATTAATTTTCTCTGTGGAATGAGGTTTTTAATACAGTACTCCTCCATATTTTGTTTAACTTTTGTCCATGGACCATTGTCAATAAAGCAGCAGGGTGGCACATGTAACAATTCCACCTTTACTAAAAATCACTGAAAGAAAGAGGGAGGGGGGCAACTTCTAAAAATCACTGAAAAGTAGGGGGGGGCAAATTACTAATACTATGTGATTTAATGCAGAAAAAAGGTTCTTGTCAAAAACGTGGTGTGTGTGGGTGGTGATGTGAGCAAAACATACTGATTGCCCCCCCCGCCCCCCCCCGCAGGGCTTCCTACGCTCAATGCTTATATTAAGTAAGTGCAATACAGTTGCGTGTTCCTATAGCTGCAGGCGTATTTCTGTGTGTGTGTGTGTGTTGTGTGTGTGTTTTGAAACTGTATTTAGAATACTAAGGCTTGGTTTAAAAAAGTACATGATAATATATTTTATTTTGGATATAGCTGCAACGTTGCCACGGCGGTAGGACTTTCTGGAGAGGGGGATCAAGTGGTGTTTGTGCCACCTTCACCCACTTTTCTTTAAACACTTACATAAGAATGATCGATAGAAAACACGGTTAAATACTTCAATTTTCATAAATTATGCAGGTTCTCAGCAGTCAACATTCATTTCTTGCATGTACATAGCATATTTTTTAGCGAATCTGCTACATTATTTTGGAGGACCACGAGTAAGCTATGTTCTGATGCATGTTTACTATTTTGCTGATCCACAGGCTCTAACAGGCTAAATCAATTTTGTACATAATCTATTTTCGTTTTCAATTGAAATTTTCAATTATTATTGAGTCACGCTCAATGATATGAAATGCAATGGAAGGTTATAATAAAAATTGACCGACTGACGATATCAATTGACGCCTAATTCTCTGAAATGAAGAGTCTCTGGACTATCGGACCTTTGGAATATCAGATGGTCACGTCGTTGGAAGCCCCTCCCCCATCTCATTCAATTCTTCTATCCTCTTAAAGCTTTGCATTTATATGACGATTTGTGCCCCCCCAAATGCCCCCTTTTTTTATAGCCCAGGCTTTTGAATTTAAGTTTGTGCCCCCCCCCCGTCTTATTTAAACCCGTCTACTGATAGTTTGTTGCACCTTTCTATTTTAGCCCATCTTCGCGAGGCACGTGTCCGATTAGCTTTACTTATTAGAGTGAGCATCGGCATTTGGCTGCGAAGATGATTTAGCCTTTTTATGCAACGAATTTCTCTCTTTCCAACCATGTTCATAAAACAATACCGAAAGCGTCCAAAATGTAGAATTTGAAATCGAGGCCAAACTATTCCTTCCCGATATTGGCCCAAAGCGTTCTGTTCTCGGTTCCGTTTAATCCGTTCTGCGTTCCCAAACTAAAAATGCTAGTTCCCGAACTGTTCCGCGTTCGTTCACCGGGTTACTGGTGAAGTAGTACGCTTCGGGCTCTACATATAGAAACAATATTCGCGCTTAGATAATACATGTACATCTTATTCCTCCTGGGCACCTGATCGCACCACTGGTGTATTTAGGGGTCCGCATTTGCCCAACTCTTGTTTTGTATTTTGTTTGGGACTTACGAGATTGTTCACTGTTAGTTATCTTCACTTTCCTATTCACCCAAGGTAAATGATACGGCTTATGAGCCTCTTGATTAAAGGGGCATGGACACGTTTTGAACTAAATCTTATATGGCATTTTTAATGTTTGAAATGCTTAACCAAGTTATTTCTAATGGTTTACAAAACGTTGAATGTCAGTTGTTAAGTTCTTTGTTATGTAAACAAGGCTCGTACCTTGTGTTTTGTTTACGTAAAGATGGCTTCACACAGAAATAAAAACCATGTTTAAAACAAAATGAGACGTGAGAAACAGTAGGAACAGTTTAATTGTGTTCAGAATGAACTTGTAATTTGAAGGGGAAAAAATCTGCTTTAAATGGAACGTTTACTAGCATATTCAATATAGGTTAAAAAAAAAAACATGACTCGAGCCTTGTTTACACAGCGAACAATTGTATTTGTAACTCAATAAATGACGTTCAAAGATTTCTTGACAATTAGAAAACCCTTAGATGAGCATTGTAAACATTAAAAATGGAAATCTAAAATTTGAACATTTTTAGCTCAAAACGTGTCTATGCCCCTTTACCTAAAGATAGGGACACTGCTTTAAGACTCTAAACTTTATTGTTTATTTTTAGAATGCTACTAGCTCTGGGTTTGTTGTGAAACTCATTGTGGCAGACAGCGTTTTGGATACACAAAATAGAAGAAAACGGTCAGGAAATTCTCTCGCTCCCCCTATGCCTCATTCAACAACTGCTCCTACCACTACTAATTTTCCTGCTCCTCCTCCTCCACTCTATCACGACCATAAATTCCGCATCATATGTCAAAAAATCTCTGTGGATGGAGTTAAGGAAGTGGTCGCACATGTGTTCGAAGAAAAGTAAGTTTTTTCTGCATGTTATCGCTTTAATTCAAATATTTTTGAATAGTTTCAATCAAACGTAAATCAATACAAGCTGTAACTGACGGTATTTTTCAGCTATGGAATTATGTACCAATTAACTCCTCTCGATAAAACTAAGTAAATCATTAAGATCTGATATAGGCAGAGAATATTGGCCTTTTTTTTTTTTTAGAAAACCAAGCAGGTTTCCAAAAAATAATCAAAGCATTTTTGCTTCGAACTATATCTAATGATCAGCAAAAATTTGACCGTCGTTTGTTGAGATACAGCACTTACAATTCTTCGCTATGTAAACAAGATTCGAGCCTTTGTTTTTGTTTTTGGTGTTTGTTTTTTGTTGTTGTTGTCTTTTTTTTGGTTGGTATGTTTGTTTGTTTGTTTAGATTTTTTTTTTTGGTTTTGTTTTGGCATATATTGAATATGTTAGTATACATTCCTTTAAAGCGATTTGTTCCCAAATTTATAAGGTTCCATTCATGAGACACAATTTAAACAGTCGTCTCACATCTCATTTTTTTTAAACCATAGGTATTTTCGTTAAGCCAATATTATTGTAAACAAAAGCCTGTGTTTACATAACAAAGATACGAGCGATGTCTCTTACTCTATAACGTAAGTACTCAACAACGACGATTAAGAATTGTTGCTAGCAATTTAAACATTAAAAATGCAAACATAAGATTTAGCCCATGTCCCTACTTATTTCAGAAAAAAATTCTACTTTGCACCTTTACATATTTTGAAAAGGCGTTTGATACTGTATTGAGAGTATCGTTATAGAATATATCAATTTTTGAAAATGTTTTAATGTTATAACAAAGATATTAAAAAATGTAAAATCTAAAGTTGTAAATGGTAGTGCATTTTCTTGCTCTTTTATCTGTATATCCAGTGTGCGTCAGTGTGAAAATTATGCTAAAGGATTGGACAGTTTGTCTGATAAGCTAGAAAATGAGTTACAATCGTATCAGAAATTATTACCCCTCGTAATTTGTTGCTGTGGTGGTGGTGGTGGTGGTGTAGTGTGTGTGTTGTGTGTGTGTGTGTGTTGTGTGTGTTTGTGTGTGTTGGTGTGTGGTGCGTCGTTGCGTGCGTGCGTGCGTGCTGCGTGCGTGGCGTGCGTGCGTCGTGCGCGCGTGCAGTGCGATGTCGTGTGTGTGTGTGTGTACGCAGTCGGTGCGCAACCTTTGCGATAGGAGATACATGTATGTTGTAGAGCAAATATTACAGATAATCAGTTCAAGAAATCATCAAACCTTCCACAAATGTTGTCCAAGAGTGGATGAACTATATTGATTTTTCAAAGTCAAGGATCAATGTTCATATGTTGCCCTTTGGAATGATAAACCTTATTGATTTCCAAGGTCAAGGGTCAAAGATCAAGATCACTATTTACTAAAATTCTTGTAAACAAGATAGAGGATACATCAAACCTTCCACACATGTTGCCCAAGGAGAGGAAATAAATCATATCTGATGTTCAAGGTCCGAGTCACTATTGACTATTGCTTAAAATTCGAGCATGATAGAATAATCATCAAACCTTCAACAAATGTTGCCTATGGAGAGTGGATGAACTCTAGATATTCTCCATGTTAAGGGTCAAAGGTCAAGGTCAATTTTGACTAAAATCCCTCTGAATAAGATAGAAGACATACATGTAACATTCATCAGAGAATCATCATGTTGCTCATGGAGAGTGGATCATATTGACTATTGATTGCATCAAAATCTTGTGAACAGGATAAAGACACAGCATTCATCAGAGAATCCCCAATTCTTCCAAAAATGTTGCCCATGGAGGAGGATGAACCCTTTTGATTTTCCAGGTCAAATGTCAAGGTCACTATTGCCTTCTTGGGTAGCAAAGGAATACTACGCTCGCATAATCTTGGTTGTTGTATTACGTACATGATGATGATATAAGTTTAATATCAGAAACAGCTGTTGATCTTAAACAATATACAATAACATGAAGGTGGGGATCTTAAACGCCAATTAGATATTTTTCATGAATACTGTAAATTATGGCATTTGAAATGAATAGTTTAATGTTTGTTTGAAAAGGTAAACAACTATGATATCTTCATTTTGCTTACAATTATACCAATTAGAATTAGTCAACAATTTCAAATTTTTGGGTAACAATTTGTTTAGAAACGGTTTGGGAATTTACAATATATCAGAATTATATAGAAAAGGATTGAAAGCAATGCATGGAGGCTTAGCTAAGTGCAGAGATCATAATTAGTCTAGTAATTGCTAAACCTATGTTTTATACGGTTTTGAAGCATGATTTCAGAGTACTTTCTTACATTTAAAATTTTGCAAACATATCTTTATATTATATAATATAAATCATATACGGTACCCCAATTTCTGACTGCCACCCCAAATCCCGCATTTCGACCTATATGTCTCTCAGTGACCGCTCAAACCACTAAATACTCTTCTTAGAAATATGTGGACAAAATCGAAACAATGAAATGTTATAATTTCAAAAAAAAAGTGAAACAAATAGTAAATAACTGCAAAGACTAGGAGCCCACAATCTATATTAGAAGATCCGGCTAGCCACCTGACCATTGAAGCGAGATACTCCTTAATTTTGATATACAAATTTATAAAATGTATACTCAAAACAAAGCAATTAAATACAACAAAACAATAACTACTGTAATTTCCCCAAAGCTGCATCAACTAAAAAAATAGTAAATAAAAGATCACTAGACAACTGGGCGTGTGAGCAAGCATCCTCGGGGACTAATAACAAGTCACCAGCAAGTCAAGGCCACATACACAAATTCGACCCACGTAGGGTTCAAAAAATTCAAAATAAAATATCATAAATACGGTACCAATTTTGATGCACAAAATAGAACGAACATCATCTTCAGAAAATAATTTAATGATTCTCTTCCCAGTGATGCCTCACAAAAACCTGAGAAAATAGATATGTGTAAAACGAAAATAACGAACAAACAACCAAAACAAAACCAATATGAAATTCTAAAAACTATCTCTGAGTAGAGCTTACCCCACAGCACAAAACAAGACCGCCCGACTCATCTGTGTACGAACTATCTACGTTAAATTATTATTCTCCGTGACCCGCATCCTAAGCAGACCGTATCCTACACGACACAGCTCGTCTTTTGGATGATCTCTGGAGAGATTTGTCAGGTATTTACTCGACTAATTACGAAACATTGGGCGTTCGCGGTCAGCTGTGACACTCCTACGCAATTAAGCTTTTTTTCGTCAGCTCCACGACATAACCACTCGACAAACTTATTTCCTCCGTGAAATCCATTGTGCCATCCTCACGACGACGTTGTTTGGCATTTGATGATAATTCAATTAGGGGGTTCAGAACAAATAAATATTAGATTTCTTCTCACTTAGTAATTCGCTATAAATCTTCGCAACTTTTCTATACTTAAGAGAACAGTATTTTATATGCACTCACAAAGAAGATTTAAATTCTCCTGACCACTCATTAATAATTAATAAACGTTCAAACAATTGCATACTCGAAAAAATTTTAAAAATCAACCAATAAAATGTAGATCCATATTTTTCCTGAACTGATTTGTAAAGTCAAAAATTTAAGGCGCACGTATCCATTTAAAAAAGATAGCCATTACATAATTACAATTTTTTTTTATCTTACATTTCACTCTAGATAAAAAAATCCGAATTCTCATCAAACGATAACATTAATCTTTCTGTCTATTCTAATTATTAACATATTACAGGTAAAGCATATTTTATCACACACCCAATTGAAAACTCTCTAGGGACACACACTAGACATAAGCCAATATTTTTTTTAAAATGGAAAGAAGCGTTATACCAGATTAGAAGCTATTTGACAGACAATATTGATTACCGAAACCTAGCCGGCAAAAGAATGGCCGCCTATCCCCTGTCTCGCATAGTAAAAGAACGTCTTTATACAAAACTTTGCGTCCAACTGTTAAAAAATAAAAATCGATAAACACAACATTGAATTAACGCTACGCAACGTAAAGATTTCCATATCTTTAGATTGAAATAGTGAACCAGATAAATAGCTTTAACAAGCGGAAGCTCGATAAGAGATACATTGAAACGAAAAAATTTACAAAATACAGAAATTCAATGAGAAAATGAAAGACATTAAGAACTTATAATAATATATTACAATTCATCCTGGTGTTTCTCTAACATTTTCGTAACAATTTCAGTATTCACAAACCATTCCCGCATACAACATTAGAAAAGGCCTTCATCAGAGACTATCTCAGTTACACTCGCGCATGCAGCCAGACAGCCTAACTCACCCTACTAATCAAAACAGCCCATATGCTACATCAGCATTCAAGTATCCAGACTCCCAACTCGTACATACACCCATATAAATATTGGCGATTATCATATATATAAACACATGCTCATTCGATTCTGAAAAATAGAACGAATCTAACTAACATCACAAGAATACTACTTAGATATGCCCTAGAGTGCTTTCGGTCGTAACAAACAATCATATGAATTACTCTTTGTAACGCTAATACTAATACACAAGGTACTGTCAATCAAAGAAGCGAACGTGGTTTGGTAAGGCTTGAAGCTAAGACGAACAGAGATAATCGTCGATGAAGACGTCACACCTTCTCGCCATCCGAACTAATTCAGACAAATCGTTGGTAGAATAGACCAAATCTTGCTTCCAACGCATCTTACTAGACAATGTACGATAGGGTCAGTCTCTGAGGCACCCATATGACAACAGCACAGATAGTCCGTGGAATAACGGGACATATGTTTTCCAAGCAAAATGATCATTAGTACCTTGGATGCTTAACAGCTGTTAGCGCAACAAGACTACACCTCACCCACGGATCAAATCCAGCCAGTGGAAAACATAAAATGCGCAGCTACCCCCCAGGGTCCTCTCAAGATCAGGAAAAAGGAACAGTTTGGACAAAAATGTTACACAGCTGGGGTTCTATACAGAACCTCAGCTCCTGATTGGAGAATAACGACAACCCAGGTCTTGTCAATGTGAGAAAGAAAGATGGTCTATGGCCGATGGTGTCATACGAATTATCGAGCATGAAAATGAAAAAGCACGGTGAAATGTATATACCACCTGCAAATTACATCGACAGGATATGCTCTTGGCATTACGCTCCCAAGGAAAAAAATTCTTGCACTCTCGATATGGCCTCGGGCATATATCACAATAATGATAGATAACCAACCGATCGTCAATAAAACTTGAATTTATAGACCACGACTTTGGTTGTTCGAATCACCACCCGCATGACCTGGGAATCGGGGCTTTCTGCAATGCGTCAGCTACATTCAAAGAGCGATGCAGGCTTGTCGCCTCAGCAGGTCCTCTACTCCGCAAACCAAGTTCTCTCGTCTATCTAGATTGGACGCGTAGTTTTGATGCGCTCTCTTTGAAAATAGCTTGGAGAACCTAACGGGAGGCTCAAGAGATTTTAGGTTACAACAATTTGAACAATCATAACACCTAAGAAGTGCTCCCCTTACTTTCAAAAGTAGCAGTTTGAATTCTTTGGCTAAGACTGTCGGCTATTCAGGTATCTCTGTGTCACTCTATAAAAACTGTGGGCACGTAACAACATGGCCCTGTCCCATGCCCACACAAAAACTGGAGCTACATATCCTGGCTCTATCAATTAAGGAGACAATCTTAAGACTTATATTGGACACAATATTAGATTGCCATATGGAACCTTCATGATGAGTGACACAGCAGAAAGGGAGATGTAGCTTGGATGGATAAGACATCAAACTTGCATTAACAGAGGCAAAGAAAGGCTTAGTTTCAACACCATGTCTGTCGTAATCCGCGCCCTGAAGGCCTGAGTTCATATTGGACACTGACGCTCTGATAAACAATTGACGTATATCCTCAAGTCCAGACGCCAAGAAAAAAGTTATCTGCTATGCAAGCATTCATGCCTGAAAGCCTTAACGTACAAACATTGCACAACTAGAAAAGAACTCCTATCCGTTGTAAAATTCTGTAGGCATTTCAGGCATTACCATCCTTGGCGTCGTTTCCTTTTACGCACAGACCACAAATAGCCTGGGTACCACCGTGGGGATCGGTTTAGAATAGGTCCCTCTAAGCATCCCCTTGCGTGTCGTAAGAGGCGACCTGAATGGGGTGGTACATCGGTAGAGACCCGGAAAACGCGTGGTCCCGTGTCAAGCAGGTGCTGGCACGATAAAGATCCTCCCCTGCTCAATTAAGGTCCCTTGAGTGCGTGCATAGGCCTATAATTTTGCAGCCATCGCCGGCATTGGTGACGTCTCATATGAGTGAAATATTCTCGGTGGGACGTAAACATAAATAAAATTCAATCAATCATAGCTGGTATGGTTGATGCGATTTAAACATATAGAGGGACAGCTAGCCCGCTGGCTGGAGGAACTAGCACAATATAACATGGAGATAATTCACAGACCTGGAAAATAGCATGTTAACGCAGATGGAATGAGTCGTTTACGAGACGAGACATCAGAGTGTGATTGCTATTATGCCGTCTCAGATCCCTCAAGTTTACCCTGTGGGGCTGCCATTACTGCTGCAGGGCTCATACACAGTGGGGACGATTTGCAGAAGATGTTGACGATGTAATCCCCTTGTCAACCAAGCTATCGCTTCCCGCTGGTCCTGTTCTTGCTGCCTGAAGGGTAAGAGTTCAGAGTCCAAAGATGTAGAGTCTCACACATGCAATTGGGCAGCGAGTTTCACTCCAACAGATGTCGGACAAATGCAGAAGGAGGACTCTGACCTGAAACTAATTATTGACTGCTTGGACAATAACCACAAATCTTCACAGGCTGAATTAACACTGCAGAGTCCAGCAATGTGATCAGGGAAGTGTTTAAGGCTGATTGACAACGTACTCCATTACAAGCAGGATAACAAGGTTAACAGAGGTATGCGTTTGATTGTACCTGAGCAGCTTCAAACAGCTGTCTTGAAAGAGTGCCACAACTCCAAGACGTCTGGACATTTGGGACAGCAAATGACCCTGGAGATGCCTAAACAAGATTCCAGAATAGAATATGTTCTGGCATACAGCACTTGCAATTAAAATAAGAAACCGCATGTGAGGCTTCGAGCCTTCTTGGGTACTTGCCATTCCGGTTTCTAACTATGTGTAGTACCATTCCTGTTGTTGTCAGAAATTTTTTTTGGTACCTCATTTTTTGTACATACAGTTTTTATAGATATGTATATTCGTGTACTTAGGTAAAGTACACGATTCCTTTTGTATGTTCCCTTACATATGGTGTATTTCCTATCTTTAGAACAGTTCATTTATTGTATCTACTCCAATTTCTATTGTCAACATATTTGGGGGGTGGATTTCAATATAGCTGTAAAGTTAGTATTGTGATAATTCGTGAATAGACATCATCGGCTCTACAAGAAGGGGAGGAGTGTGGTACCACAGCCCGACTCATCTGTCCGAACTATCTATTAATTTATTATTCTCCTGACCTGTCATCTGCAAGGCGTTCCTACACGACCAGCCTGTCTTATAGGGCACGTTTGATTAAGACGACTCTGGTGATACAGTGTTTGATACGCGCATGTGCAATAGATGAATCAACACTAGCAAATAAAACGTGGAGTGTTGTTTACAACATGGCTACTACCAATTTTTCCCTTGTGCTCCTGTCAATTTGGGGAGTATACTCGTGTTGACTGAGTTCAACAACTAGTGTGGAGTAACGGTGGTTGGTTAATCAATACTCGTAACACGAGTATCAACCGTACCCTTGGATATCTCTGAAGAGATCTGTCAGGTATTTACTCGACTATTACGACACTATAAAAAAGTGAACAATGTAATGCCAAAGACTGGAGCCAAATACTGCTATGCCTGAGGGAGATAATCCTTAATTTTGATATGAAGGACTTCTTCACTTAATTCTATGGTGTACGGAGAACTTCGACGGAGTGGAAGGTGGAGTATAAGCCCTACATTTTCAGTACAACACAATCTAAATAAAATTAAATCTCCCAGCTAACTAATTTTGTTATGTTCGCGTGAGTACTGTAAGGCGCATAGATGAGTGGTTCAATATTTAGGACGCTTTGGCAGCCTCGATGGGTGGTTTAATATCTAGGACGCTTTGGTCGTCCCGATTAGTGGTTTGGCGGCCCCGATGGGTGGTTCAATATCTAGGACGTTTTGGCCGTCCCGATGGGTAGTTCAATATCTAGGATGCTTTGGCGGTCCCGATGGGTGGTTCAACTGAGTGCAGTTTTTGAGGATTGAAAGGGGTTTGGAGTGGAGGTATTCCCATGAGTGCAAGGGTCAATTTTGGAGGTCAGTAGTATAGGGGTCCGTTTGCACTCCCTTTGAATGGGCCTATTCTCGAACAATAGAATCCATTGCATTTCTTTTGTGTTTGAAGAACAATGTTACAACGTGATCGTGAGGTATTCTTTTGATGTATAAAAGATATTGTTCATGTTGTAACGTTGAACGACATAATGAGTAGAAGGGGAGACATGCGACTGTAGAAAAGGCAATGGTATACAATAACATGGAGATGGGAATCACCCGATCAGGTTGTGGAAGACTACGAACATCCCCGTAGATTGAGTTCGCAAGTATGCGTAGCGTAAACGGTTTTGAATGGTCCAAGTGATGAATCGAATTATCCCTAATCATAGTGAAAACGTTGAATGAAAAGCCAGTCCATGACCTTGGTGCAGTTCAAATCAACAATACGGTGTGTTTTGTTTCTGTAGAAAAAAAAACCGTAATCGTTGTGTGTTTAAAGATTTTGAATAACTTTATTTTACACTTGGTCTCCATGGGAAAAGATTTTAAATAGCTCCATTTTCGATTGGTGGATGACAAAATTTCAAACAGTCGGTGAAGAATCTTTATGTATCGGTTTCGCGCTGTTTTGGTTTCTCATCAAAACAAATAGTAACACTTACCGTAGTAAACACGCTAGAAAGCAATCTGTGTCCTTGATATAGGTAAATTTATTTTTTCTGTAAAAAAGTAGTCAATACATGTTTAAAGATTTTGAATAATTAGTTTATTTGGCACTGAGTCTCTACGGGAAAAAATGGCCCTGTTTTCTCAAAGGACCTAGCATACGAGGGTTTCATTTATACCAAAATAAGTGACAAAATAACATGTCTTTGTTGTCAGACGTATAAGAACTGGGAACCTCAAGAGGATGCCTTCAAGGAGCACATCCGATGGTCAAAGGACTGTTACTTTGCCTTAATGGTAGCTGAAAAAACTCACCCAGTCTTAAGAGTAAAGGTCTGATGTACACGAACAGACGCTTTTTTAATGAATTCATGTAACCCTACTCTGATATCTGTCAAATAAAATATATTTTAAAGAAAAACAGTGTTGACTTGTGTGTTTCTAGGGAGTGTTACATCTATATAAAGAAGGGATTCTGTGACACAGTGATCAGTTGCACCTCAACGGTTAAAGGAATAGGAAAGACGAGTGAGAGCGGCTATGGAAGAATATATGAAAAAAATCTGATACGACCCATGTCACCTAGCGTCCTTTGCTGGACCTTCCAAACTCTATCAAGTGGTGAAACGGGAGGGTAAATTCAAGATAGGTAGACATAAAATCAAAGAATTTCTGCAGAATCAAGACGCTTACTCGTTACAGAAGAAGGTCAAGCGCAGAGGGTTTGAAAGGAGACGTGTCATAGTACAGGGGGTCGATTATCAATGGGAGGCCGATCTCGCAGACGTACAGAACCTCACCAAGTACAACGAAGGAATCAAGTTTCTGTTAGTGATACTAGATGTATTTTCGCGTTTCTTGTGGGTAAGACCCTTACAAGACAAGAAAGCCAAAACCGTAATCGAGGGATTCAAAGACGTCTTAAAAGGGCCAAGAGGACCTAAAGCTGTCTGAACCGTTTAAGGTTCTGGGTTCACAAACGTTATTTCAAACAGGTTTTAGAGGACCGCCAGATCAAACTGTTATACGCCTTAAACGAAACCAAGTCAAATTTTGCCGAGAGGTACATTCAAACCTTGAAAAGCAGACTCTGCCGTTATTTCACGCACGTTCAGAAACACAAGTACTTACACATCTTACAGGACGTGGTTCTGTCCATCAATGAAACACCAAACCTTTGTTGAACGGAAGAGATCCGGCCTCCATAATTCCAAAAAACGAGGAAGAAGTGAGAGTCGATGCGTATTTGGCTCGTAATTACGCAGATCGACCTCGAACATCAAGCAAAAAATTCTCCAAATGGAGGAAGGTACACCCTTCACATTGAAAATCGTAGACCAAGTATGAATCACTCAACTGCGACATCCGTTTCAGCGGGATTACGATCCGACGCACACAGAGGAAATCTTCATAGTGAGTGCACGTTTCGTGTCGCAGGGCATTCCCATCTACAAACTTAAGGACATGATGATGACCCAATTCAGGGAACATTTTAAACCAGCGAACTAGAGAAAGTGAGTAAAATCGAAGAGACTATGTGAAGAATAGACAGAATACTGAGGAAACGTAACAAGAGTGGTAAAAACGAAGTCTTGGTCCGTTGGCTCGGTTGGCCCAGGAAATTTGACGGTTGGATACCGGAGAAAGACATGAAAGAGACATGATTTGACGTTTTAACCTCATTTGTCAACACGATGTCGATCCGAATGGTACTGAAATCTACGGAGTTTTAACCTCATTCATCGACACGATGTCAATCCGAATGGTACTGAAATCTACGAACACGGTGATAACTGTTCTACCGATTTTAAAGTGCGCCTGCCCATACTTTACCCACTAGAGGGAGAATGGACCGTGGAACTTTTTATGCCCCCGGAATCTTCGATTCGGGGACAAATAGTTTTTGCTTTGTCTATTTGTCCGTTTGTCTGCAAAAACTTTAACATTGGCCATAACTTTTGAATGACAAGTGTTGGGACTTTCATATTTCACATGTATGTTCCCTTTCTACTCGTACTAAATTTTTTGACCTCTTGACCTTGAAGTTTGACCTACTTTTCATAAACTTTAACGTTGGCCATAACTTTTGAATGGCAAGCGGTGGGACTTTCATATTAAATACATGTGTTCCTTATGACAAGCCCTTTGTACTGGTACCAAAATATTTTATCTCCTGACCTTGACCTTGAAGTTTGACCTACTTTTCAAAAACTTAAACATTGACCATAACTTTTTAATGGCAGGTGGTAGGACTTTCATATTACACATGCGTGTTCCTTATCAGAAACCCTTTCTATTCATACCAAAATTTTGATCTCCTGACCTTGAAGTTTGACCTACTTTTCAAAAAATTTAACATTGGCCATATCTTTTGAATGGCAAGTGGTGGGACTTTCATAGTCGAAGAACTTGAAATAAAGTACACCACATCCTGAACATTAATCTGCCTATCATCAATATTTTTGGATATTTACTTAAACATTGATCTAATGGCAACTGACCAACTATATATGGAAGTGATAAGCGTGATGACTTCTGACTTTACAATCGTCAACTTTCCTTTCTATGTAGTAATATACGCACTATCACCTGACTTGATGGTGTGTGATAATTCTCTTCCCAGTTGAATATCGATAACGACAAAGTAGCTGCTATGCGTATGCGGTACTTTTAAAGCAAGGCCTCAACTACTTACAAAAAAAAGTTGATGCCGCAGGTTATATAGAATTCTCGTTTAAGTCATCACTTTGAGCAAATTCTCGTAGCTATAATGAACCTGTGGTGCCGAATTACATTATTTTCTCAACTAAGTCTAATGTTGATATTGTTTTCATACCTTTGGTTATGACTGTCATTTTTCCCCTATAGATTGACTAGGGTAATCCGTTTACTTTATTGTCGACTAAAAAGGGCTCACGGGCGGGTGTAAACCGTTCAGCCAGAGGAGATGCTTACTCCTCCATGGCACCTGATTCTACCTTCGCTTTTTGTCGGAGGTCTCTCGTGTTGCCTAAATCATCTAGATTTTGTATATTAGTTTTTCCTTGGGATTATGATTAACGTTTGTTACTAATGATGTAAACTTCGCCTTTTTGTATTGAAGCATGTGTTTTTTATGAACAGCCCTTTCTTTAGCAGGTTCCCAAAAATTTTGGGACCTCCTGAACCTTGTCACCTTAGAAGTTTGAACTACCTTGCAGTTTATGACCCTCTTTTTCAAAAACAATACATTGACCATTAACTCTCTTAAATGGCTAGTGAACCCGTGGGGGGTCCGGAGTTTGAATAGGGTCCCAGATCCCTTGCGTGTACGTAGGAGGCGACTAAAGAGGACGGTCATTCGGATGAGACCGAAAAACTGAGGCGCCCGTGTCCAGCAGCTTGGCACGAAAAAGATCTCTTTCCTATTAAACAGGTCTGAGTGCCGAGCATAGGTTTAGGAATTTTTGCAGCCCTTAACTCGGCAATGGTGATGATCTCCATATTGAGATGAAATATCTCGAGTGGGACGTAAACAGTAAATAATCAATGCACAATCAAAATGGCTAGTGAGTGGGACATTCATATCTCACATATTACACATGTGTGTTCCTAATGACAAGCTATTTCTACTGGTACTAAAATGGTTGACCTCCTGACCTTGAAGTTTGATCTACTTTTCAAAAACTTTAACATTGGCCATACATTTTGAATGGCAAGTAATGGGACTTTCATATTAAACATGTTTGTATTTTATGACAAGCCCTTTCTACTGGTACCAAGTGTTTTGACCTCCTGAACTTGACCTTGAAGTTTGACCTACTTTTCAAAAACTTTAACATTGGCCATACATTTTGAATGGCAAGTAATGGGACTTTCATATTAAACTTGTGTGTTCCTTATTTCAAGCCCTAATTATAATATCTGAAGCTGCAGCATATTCAAACCAAAATAACTTGTTTTAACCTATTCATTTAACGAATCATTATCTGGAAACTTCATAATGAATTGCTTCTACTTTTTTACACACTGCCATTTCGGGGAGTATTTGTTGTACTTTTACACATGTACAAATTGTATTTCTGTGAAACTAGACACATTTCATCATTTGACAACGACTCTGCACCGCTTGAATTTTCCGTCCCGGGTAATGGCAGCGAATATCTCGACCTCCGCATGAGCCGTCTGTACGTGAAGGCAAAACTCACCACAGCAGACGGTACAGCATTGTCAGATTCAGAAAAAACGTGCATAGTCAATCTACCCTTACAGTCCCTGTTGTCTCAGATCGACGTTTAATTCAACGGAAAACTGATGTCTCTGAACGCCAACAACTATCCTTCGAAATCTGTTATCCTCCGGATTAGATTGCTGCGACACTCAGTTGCAGACGCAACTCTATTTTCCGGATGAAGACGAAGTCAACGATCCGGACGCCAAAGGTGGAGGAAACGAGGGACTTAAGAAACGTTACGTCTTTACGCAGCAATCGAGGACGGTCGACCTGAAGGGGTCAATGTACGTGGATTGTTTTAACTTGAACAAATATCTGAACAATTATAAGACTGTTTTGTTCGAGAAACAGTTTTATAATTATGAGCAAGCTTAAGGAAGCCAGTCCCAACATAATGTCACCATCTTAGACGCCGTTTTCAAGCGTGCAAAGTCAAGGTATTTGCAAGTATTTGCAGCACAGAGTCCTTGGAAATGGCATCTATTGATTTTAAATCTGTCTAATTTCCCTAGTTTGATCGACAAGTCAGATAAATCCTGAACTTCTAGTAAGCAACGGCACTGATGGTGACGTCCGTCACCGTAGATCAATCACGCCAACATCATCACCAAGACACCGGCTCGATACAACTACCTGAAAACCGATGTCAAAATGACTACCATTGCAGATAAGACCAGTGTGTTTTACTGGGACGACGTGTGGAATGGCAAGCGGCCCTCGCGAATGTACATCGCCTTCGTCAATCAGGCGGGTATCAACAGTAGTTACACCGAGAACCCTTTCAATTTCCAACACTTTAAACTGTCTGAAATCGTCTTCTACATCAATGGAGAACCCACTCCCGTTCGTCCCATGAAGCTTAACTTTGGTGACAACCAGAATTACATTATCCCCCTCTGTAACCTCTATCAGACCTCAGAAAGATGGTACAAAGATTCAAGTTTAATCATAGATCGATTCAAGTTTAGCAAAGGATATGTCATCCATGACTTGGAAGGAGGGGACTATATTAACCTCGTACATCAAGGAAACGTGGGAGTGTACGCTTGCTTTGC
Source organism: Ostrea lurida (assembly GCA_903981925.1). NCBI lineage: Eukaryota > Metazoa > Mollusca > Bivalvia > Ostreida > Ostreidae > Ostrea > Ostrea lurida. The sequence continues at coordinate 4,649 of CAJDSM010000971.1, read as the reverse complement.
ACAAGCCACGGACGTCACCATCAGTGCCGTTGCTTACTGTGAGAGTTCAGGATTTCTACTTGTCGATCAAGCTAGGGAAATTAGACAGATTTAAAATCAATAGATGCCCATTTCCAAGGATTTATGCTGCAAATACTCTTCCAAATCGCTTTACACGATTTCCGACAGCAATCGTGTGCAACACCGACCCAGCAGACAAACGAGGCACCCGTTGGGTAGCCTTTTGGTTTAAGAATTTGTACGAATGTGAATTTTACGATAGCTTTGGTAGACGACCCGAGGAGTACAATGAAGACCTTCGAATTTTTATAGATAAACATTCCTCCATTTGTCTATATAACAACGTGCAAGTACAACCCTATGACGCCACCAAATGTGGATTTCACGTCCTGTTTTACCTGTACCAACATGCTCGGAATATTTCGTTTTACAATATTTTGAGTCTTCTAGGTGAAATTTCCATCGGACGATTATGTTCAAACGCTTGTTTTTTTTAAAAAAGCATGATTTCGATGTCAAAGGATTAGTGTTTTAAATGTTGTTAAAATTGATGTGAATGTGATTTTTTGTTTTAATATATGTTTTAGATACGTGGATTATTCAACTTATTACAGCGTAATTTTTATATCTGTATATTGGTATTACTTGATAATATGTTGCATTGGTTGTACTATTAAAAATAAAATGAAAAGTAGATATGCAAGCGTATCAACCTCCGTCGTAGAGATGCAGTCAAGCGTATCCGCCGCCTCCGCCAAGATGCAGTCAAATGTATCCGCCGCCGGAGTGCAGTCAATCATACCCGCCGCAGAGCATCCCTTCACAGCCAATGTATCGGGGCCTACAACGTGCGGGAAGACCCTTTTTGTGAAAACATTGCTGCATCGTATGTACCAAGATGATGTCACTGGCACTGCAATGGATAGTCTGGTTGTACAAACGTTGGCAACCCCTGTACGACAAAATCAAAGAAACCGTGCACCCGAGAGTGGAATTCATTCAAGGTATCCCAATCGATCTAGATCAGGATACCTTCATCAATCTCAGCATGCGAAACTTGGTCATTTTAGATGACCTGATGACGTTCTCAGCCAAAGATTCACGCATGAACGAGCTATTCACGGAGGAAAGTCATCATAGGAACTTGTTGGTGATTGCCCTGAATCAAAACTTATACTTTAACAAGGATCCTACTCAGTGAAGAAACTGTCATCACTTGGTCTTCATCAACAACCCCGTAGACCAACAGCCGATCATGACCTTGGCCAGACAGATGTATCCCGGAAACCCTCAACATCTCATGCTGCGTTTCAAGGAAGTTTCCTCGAATCCATATGGTTGTATGGCCATCGATTTGAAACCGTTTACTCATGAACGTCAACGTTTACGCACGGATATATTTGACTAGCCGGCATGTATTCCTGTGACGATTGCGGATTCGTGCTCGAAAATATCCACAATTTACAGAAGCAGATTAAAACATGGTGCCGAGAATCAAAGAAATATCGTATCCCAAATAGAATACAGAAGCAAGAGTCGGGAGAACACGGACCCCCGTACACACCAGAGAGGGGATCAGGCGCACAGGAGGAGCAAACAAATCCCCCCCCGGCCGACCGGCCACATCCGCCGCGAGCCCACAGCCCCGACCAGGGAAACGAAACAATCTGCAGCCAAAGCAATGTGCGAAAAACGGCCCAACTATGGCCATGAAACACACCAGACAGCACCTAACTCAATGGCAGGCCACACTGGTAAACTAAATTGTTATAACGACCGACCGCAGAACCCATGCACGAAATGCCGCCCCCAAACGCGACCGCCGAAACCCCCGCAACAACAACCTTGATGGAACTATCGAAAACTGATGATGAATGGGATAAGAAATACGAGAAAGGACGGAATGAGTGAAGAAGACGCCAAGAAAAAAGCTGACCAGAAAACGGATGCAACAGATATGAAAACATTTACCGAGAAATATGTCAAACTCATTGGTTACATAATGTAGCTGAAACATGGGGAAATTCACCAAAATATCATGGATGACATCTACGACTTAATGGAAAAAGGACAGCGAGAGCGTAAGGCTATCCAAATGGCTCTCAGTAAAAAATAGACACGTTCTAGGGAATATGTGGGATGATGAAGAGGGTGAAGATGTGGAGAGGATGAAGAAGACGATGGTGATTTTTAGGTCGATAAGCACAACATCGCATCAAACTGAACTATTGAGCGTTCAAAGGAGGCAGTATAACGGCTGTATTCAAAACGATTTTAGAAGAGGGGAGACCCCATACTAGAATCCGCCCGGGGAGCACTTCCTATATACTAATAGATAGGGACGTGCCGCTGGAATAGGTGGCCTTTTTCCATTTCGGAATATATGACAAGGTATAGAAATCAGCATGTAATATATGATAAGGTCATTAATATTTGCTCAATTATATGAATAGCCTTCTAATCTGCAGCTGATGAAGCTGATAAATCTTACATAAGTTGAACATAGTTAATTAGATTTATGACAAACCCAGTTGATGGAGTTGATAGAAAGGAACTTTATGAATACTTTGTCAATCCCTGCATTGTTTATCAACAGCAGTTCCCATGACTGTCACATGGGAAAAGGTCACCATTTGAACCGAAAAATTATATGAAAAGGTATACAATTCTCAAATCTAAATATATGAAAAGGGTGGGGTTCTGCGATGTCAGCGGCACGTCCCTACCCATAACATTATGAAGTGCCTTCCCCCCTCCCGAGAAAATCCGAGCAGAGAAAAGGACAAAAATTCCTTTTAATTCATGGATTGATGATGACACTATTGAAAATTATCTATGATATGTATGTTAATATTCGTCGCATTTGTTTATTGTGTTTCCATATGCTGTAAATACATGTGAGACTCGGCAATAAAGGGTACGAAAGAGAATAAAATGGCTTGCTTTTTATTTATAAATATAAAATAGAATAAATTGTTACTATCCTCTTATTTGTAGAACCGTTTGTGTTACGCCATGTGGAATTTCATTATATTCATAACACTGCGCACAATATTGAACAACTGTTCAACACACCAGACATGATTCATCATGTCCACAAAAAAATGAATTGACCTACATCAAGGACACGGATAGCTTTCTAGCATTTGTACTACGTTTTGCAATTTGTTTTGATGAGAAAACAAAACAGCGTGAAACCGAAACCGATACATAAACAATTTTAAATGCCCATTTTTCACCGACCGTTTGAGATTTTGTTTTCCACCAATCGAAAATGGAGCTATTTAAAATCTTTTCCCACGGAGACCAAGTATAGAATAAAGTTATTCAAAATCTTTAAACACGTATCCACTACGGTTTTTTTCCTAAAGAAACAAAACACACCGTATACACCACATGGTTACGTACTTGCTTTTCATTCAACGTTTTCACTACGATTAGGGATAATTCCATTCATCACTTGGGCAATTCAATAACGTTTACGCTACGCATACTTGCGAACTCAATGGACGGGGATGCCCGTATTCTTACACGACCTGATCGGGTGATCCCCACCTTCATGTCGTTGTACACCATTGTCTTTTCCAGTCAGACATGGGGTAATGTGTAATGGTAATGCATTGCAATGCATTACATTTTATCAAGTAATGCCTAGTAATGTGTAATGCACTGAAAACTGCATTACATGTAATGGTAATCTAATGCATTACTTTCAAAATGTTGGTGTAATGCTAGCATTATTTGGCATTACATTGAATTACTTTTGTAAGATTTTTTTTATACTTGATATTATAGATGTACATATTAAGGCTTATAGAAAAAAATGAAAAATGAACACCCCCATCCCAGAAGAAATAAATCGGTTTCCACCCCATCTAGATAATTTTTACTGGAATAGCCCTTAATCGAACATACAAACCTCTTTTATTTAAATGTCTTTAATTTTTATTTTATTGATCTAACCCCCATCCCCATATAACATTGAAACTAACAAAGACAATATTTGATTACTTATATAATTTAAAAAAATATGTATCTTTACTTTGTGACAACCGCCATTAAAATATTCGTCAATAGTCCTTAATGTACTCGTGGGGTGGGGTGGGGGGGACCCAGTAACTTGCCTATTCTTAACAGTCTCAGCACTTTTGTTCCTCATAGGGGCAACGACTTTTTTTAGCATCCTTTTTTGTAAGAAAATTTAATCTTTCATCAACATGAAGTGGCCCGCTTTTGATTATTTGTTACATGCTTTCAATTTTAACATCCACTGCACATACAACGTCCACAGTTTAAACAACTGTTTTCAACAATATTGTGCATTCAAAGTTGGTTTATATCAATTTTATATACCTTATATGGGGGAAGGAAATCCAACCTTTCATATATCAAAGAAAATACCCGCAAGGTCAGCGTGGTACCCACGTGGTACCCATTGTTCTTCAAACACAAAAGAAATACATGTACAATAGATTCTATTGTTCGAGAACAAAAGGCCCATTCATAGGGGTGCAAACGGATCCCTATATTACTGAGGTCAAGCTGGCCAGGTGGTCAAGCTGGGAAAATCAGAGAGCGTATGAATGTTCTGTTTTTCCTTTTGATTTTCCTTTGTCGATGTATAGTTTTAAAGAAGAACAATGGTTTAA